>JADDOH010014872.1:0-21603 GCA_016648135.1 Agrypnia vestita | reverse complement strand
TCATAGATTCAGCGGAAAAATCTTGGCAGCAAGAGCAATGGCGGAGACTTATCGGAGATAAGCACTCGACAGGACTCGAGCTTCACGTAAGCTCGGCGTGGTATGGCCCAGCAGGAAAACACATGAATGTGGCAGAGATATTGTTTCCTAGGTTCGCCAGGAATCCCTCCCGGACACCTCCTAGTAAGGCGAGGACTGTTGGAGCCTTCCGAAAGTATTACCTGACTGAGAGTGTGAGCGCATTGCTTTTATACTTTTTCGGCGGTTGTGGGGATGGATTAGAAATGCAGTGCACATTGTTTATTTGCTGTTGCTGGGCAGTGTCTCCGGCAGCAAATTGTGTCGCTTTGAGAAGCCTGGCAATTTTGCAGCCCTGCGGCCGGATTTAATAGCTTCCGAGATATAGCCACAGGTAAGGAATTTTCGTTCACTTCCAAGTGAGCGTATTGTCAACATATATATAATTTTGCTGAAATTGTTTAGTGTTGCATTTTGGTATTTTGAAATCATAAGGATGTGCTTGTTTCAAGTTTTCATAAATATTTTCTTCAGTTCTTTATATAACAAAGATTTTTTCTGAAAATACAGTCGAACTCGGTTATAATGAGCTCGGGTATAAGGAGATCTCGGCTATAGTGAGCAAAACTGTGAATTGATTTTGTTTTGCGCATATTCCCATACTGTCGTTCTCGGTTTTAAGGAGCGCGATTCCCGGATATACGGAGCAAATTTTAGAAACTCCGCATACATATTTGCTTGAGTTACGGAAAAAAAACAAATACGTACTCATAACAATGAAATTTGCTTTTGAAGCGGCTCGCACTTAATTAGGGTTCATTTTATGATGTACACAAAAATGAACCCTAATTAAGTGTGTCCGAAAATGCCACGTGCACAGGCAAACAATAGTTGTCGGCATTTCTTATCAAAGAGATGCCGAACTGAATGTTGAGAACTGTCATATAACTCCGATTACTGGGGGTGTTTCCAAAATATTTGAGGTGACAGTTTGTTTTATGCAGTTTACTGTATTAGCATTTGAAAGCCTAATAAGTTAAACGCGAATTGTTCTATCGGAAATATGTCCACTAACAAACGAAAGAGTCTCTCGGTTCGCGAAAAAGTCGAAATTATTCGTGAAATAGAACGCGGCACCAAAAATTCCGAAGTCTGTAAAAAGTTTTCACTATCGTCTTCTGCAGTTTCATTGCTCTGGAAAATTAAGGATGTTTTTTTTAGCTGCTCTTGAAAATAACATCACAGTCAAAAAAATTTAGAAAGTGAAATTTACCTATCCCGGATATAAGGAATCCCGGCTATAAGGAGCAAATTTAGTCGGTCCCGTCGCGCTCCTTATAACCGAATTCGACTGTATGTATTTTCTAATTCCAGAACTGGGAATTTTGTGAAGAGCGTTTGTGATGAGAAAGATGATTTTTTTAAAATAATTTTATAACTTTTAGTGGGTTCATTACATTGTAATATGCTCTTTCCCATCCAATAATCCCAATTGTGGAGTAAATCCTTGGATTACCGTTTTTTTTTTATCTTGACATTAAATATAGTACAGTTGCCGGTAAACTTCTTGAAATTTTTTGGCGTAGTGGGGGAATGCGCAGAAGACAAAATTTGGGTCTCTTTGGTGGAATAGTACATGCGCAAACTTCCCCCCGCTATGCCGTAAAATTTCAAGATGTTTGCCGGCTACTGTACCTAAATCTAAATATAGTCATATAGTAATAATGTAAATATAATAATGAGTTGTCTGAAAATTGCTTGGCAAAAATATTTGTTTGTCCTAGAGAGATCTAGAGAGATAATATCTCAAAAAAAAACTATTAAAAGTATAATTCCATTCTCATATTTTACTTTATAAAATATGACATTACAAATACAAATTTCAATGCTTACTAAGAAAAATATATACATATTATAATAGTTTACTACACACATTCTTTGATTTCATTTTGAGAATTGAATCATTGAAGCCAACTAATCATCTAGGAATGCTTTTTTTTGACATGTCATAGTCTCTCATGTGTAATTTTTAATAGATATTATAAAATGCTTAAACATTATGTAAAATGCACAGAAGGTTTTATGAGAAACATAATATAGCTCTCGACCATACTGAACCCTTTTATATATGTAATAACATCTAAAAATACATCAGTGCATCCGAGATACAGTTATTTTTGTACTAATATAGTGAGTAATGAACCTCTTTGTATCGGACAGGTAGAATGATGATGGCAACATCATAAGACGACGTGATGATGATGATGATGATGACCCATCTGAAGTCGTGAATGTTGGTCCTTCTGGGGCCCAGGTCCGTTGTATGGGTGAATGCCGTACATGGGGACCCACCTCGCCTCCAAGCGGATAGGAGGGCGTTGGAAAAGTTCCACGAAGAAATTGCATTTTTGGTCTTATCTTGTAAAGTGTTGAAATATTTGAAATACTTAAGAATGAAATATTTAAGAATTAGATAAGACATTTGTAAATGTAATATTGAATAAAATTGATGTTTCGTGGTCTTGATATACAGGGAATGCTCGCGCGATGGGAATAAAATCATTTTTAAATCGCGCGGAGCGCCGCGGACTATCATAGAATGGCCGCTGTTTTGATGGAATTTATGTAAATGTCCTGCCTCGAAGAGGCGAGGAAGTAAAAATACATAAGTATTTAAATGTGCCAAATGAGTCCTTTGTGTGGTATTGTAAAGTGGAAATTAGAATGAAAAATGTTTAATTGAGAGTAGAAATATCTCGCGTGGGCCCCGATAAACTGGCCTGACCGCGCCGCCTGTATGTACGCAGCCCGCGCGTGTAATGGAAAAAAAACCCGGCGCCATGATAGCGCCGCGCGGCTGAGTGGGGCCACCAGCGAATATTTTTGAACTCTGATTACGGACGTTACAGTCCTGGCGAGCTGAAGCATTTTTTATTGTGTTCCTCATGTGAACATCTATGGGAGTGATACGTTTTTGCGTGTCTGAAAGTTAGCTAGTGCGCTTTATTGGTGGTGACATACTTTGTCTGCCCATTACGCAATTAATATCTATCCGACATACTTGAAAATATCACCAAAGGATGCGCTTGGTTGAGATCTATCTAATGGTATAATTTAGAATCTCGTAAAATCACGTTTTCTATTTTTTATGACCTGATTAAAATTCGAGCCTTCACGGTTGACTTTTTGATGCAGTTTCTAAGTATGTAGGATCTTGCAGGTCCACTGACTGTGTCACAAGCCTTTGCAAGGTCAGGCTATATCAGGTGACACAGTTCTGACCCCGTGGGGCTCAGGCAAAACATGTTATAATTTATTTTGATTTTAAATTAGGGCGGGCCCGGCCTACTTCCCCAGAGCACCGTAAGATGGCGGTCGCACGCCGCGCGTTGCGGCAGTTTACCGTGAAGCGGCGACAGTCGCGTCGCGCGTGGGGTTGAGAGAGTGGGGAAGCAGACGCCAACGGCCATCATTGTTTTTGTGACGCATTTTGCGGCTGTGTAATCTTTTATCACTTGTAAAGATAATATATAAATAAATAGTTTTGCTACCGGCGGTCACCTGTTGCACATTACGTGCGGTGACTTAGACGCCCTCTGGACCGCTTTCATCTGTGTTTTTACTGCTATCCTGCCCACTATATGGATTCCTACTTGGTAAAGATGGCGGCTGAGAATATACGGGCCAGCCTCTGCAATCTCCTGTGCTTCTGGACCCCCGCGACGGACGTTTCTCTATGAGGCTCTCGCATTCAAAGCGAAAGGCTCTCCACTACATGGAAGTGTTAGCACTGTGTTGTCTCCGAAGCGGGCCGTGACTTACAACCTCGGCCTTCGGAAGCAGGCTTGATGGAACCGCGCAAAATTTATCAGTTCCCGTGCGGAACACTCTTTAAAATATAATTGATGCAAAATGTAGTTCATTTTTCTAGAAACTCTTCGTCTCTACCCCACCCTGCCCTTCGTGGACCGGCTGTGTACAAAGACCTACAATGTGGAAGGAACAGACCTCGTCATAGAGAAGGGTACCAAGGTTTACATCTCTCTCTCGGGTGTGCAGACCGACCCCAAGTATTGGGAGGATCCAGAGGAATTTGATCCTGAAAGATTCTCTCCTGAAAACAAACAGAAGATCGTTCCCTTTACATACATACCGTTTGGAGAAGGTCCAAAGATTTGTATTGGTATGTATTATTTATTTATTTACATATGCATACATATTTACCTTGTTAATTCGAAATTCAAAGGACCTAAAAAAACATTTCGAATTATGCGGAACCCCGTTAATTGGAAATATGAGGTATAATAAAAACGGAATGCAATTGTGGAATTCGCCAAAAATCGTAAAAGTCATGAAAAAACATTAATTTAGTGAATATTTATCATCTGTATTTTCGCATATTTCAAAAAAATCACTTCGAAAACGCATTATTTATTATATTCATACAAAGATAGCGACATTTCTATCACTAACATACCCGATATTGACATAGTTGTTCAAAAAATCAAAAGATTTTTTATATTTGATCAAATTAAAAAAAATCAAATTATGTGACCTAAAATGTATTGATTTATGGCACAAGGGGCTAAAAATTATTTTGAATTACGAATTACTGAGGTTTTCGAATTATCGGGGTTAATGTATTATGAAATTAACGTTATGGGTCTTGTGGTTTTTAGAAATTGTCTGTAGGTTCATTACAATTTGATTTGAAACATTTCGAACATTCAAATTAACGGAGTTTTACTGTATATGGTAAAAATCCTTTTACAATAAAATCGTAAATAAATAGGTATAACAGTGATAAAGATTGGTAGCAATAGAAAAAATAAAAATCAATATTTTAATAGTTACAAAAGAAGAGTTAAAATTGTATTGAATCATGCACAACATCATTAATAATGTGAGATTTACACGGTTAAAGACTTACATTAAAAATTTCTACATCACTATTATATAACCCCAAGTATTCGACAGAGTGGCGAGTATTATTGGTACAATAAAATAGTCTAAGCCCTTTTGTGTTTCTGGTAGTGCGTGTATATGAATCATTTTTAATAGTATGTACTGGGCTTTCATCCATGTTATTTGTGTAAGTTGAATATATTTGTCTGTTTGATATTTGGTTTTAAGGTAATGAGTTGTACATGTCTCCTGAGTGATGTTATCATATTATTTTTTTTATCATTATATGTTAAACTTATGCATGTTTACAAATGCATTGCAATAATTTAATTTTTATTTACGTAGAAGTTTACTCATAGTATTGTTTAAATTTAATGTCTTCAAATTCAAACTTCATTGTAACAATACTGTTGAATTGTAATGTCTCTCAGAGAATATTTTCTAAATTTAATTTACTTAAACATCCTAAAAATTAATTACATTGCTTGTTTTTTTTTTGTGCATTACCGTGTTCAGTGCTTGTTTTATGCATTGAACAAATAATATTAGGTCCTTACATATGAAATTGGCGTTTAGTATGGGAGGAACATAAAGCCGATTTTTTTTATTATAATATATTTATTTAATCAAAGTATGTACCATTGCTATCTATGCACTTTTGCCATCTCATAGTTAGTTCATCGATCTCTTTACTAAAAAAACCATTCGGACGGGAATCAATAAAATCTTTGAAGGCGGTTTGGACTGCCCCATCGGAGTTGAATTTTTTCCTTTGCAAGAAGTTATCCAAATTTCGAAAAAAATTGTAATCTGTTGGGGCAAGGTCCGGAGAGTACGGTGGATGTCTTAGACATTCCAATTGAAGCTCCTCTAATTTGGTAGCCGTCTGTTGTGCAGTGTGTTGTCTAGCGTTATCATGAAGCAGCAGTGGCCTAGAGCGATTAACCAGCCTCGGTTGTTTAGCAGCTAGCTTTTCCATCATGGTTTGCAGTTGCTGACAATAGACATCTGCCGTAATCGTCTGGCCAGATTTAAGAAAGCTGTAGTGAACGACACCAGCACTAGTCCACCAAACGCTCACAAGTAACTTTTTTGGAGTCAATTTTCGCTTGGGGCATGGTTTGGCTGGTTCGGCAGGGTTCAGCCATTGCGATAAGCGCTTCCGATTATCGTACAGGATCCACTTTTCATCACAGGTAATGATTCGATTTAAAATCCCTTCATTATTGTGCCGGTTGAGTAATGCAACGCAGCAGTCAACGCGCGTTTGTTGATTTGCTTCACTCAATTCGTGAGGTACCCACTTTCAAGCTTTTTCACCTTACCAATTTGCTTCAAGTGGATTAAAACAGTTTTATCACTAACACCGCAGCCTGCAGCTAACTCGGATGTGGTTTGCGATGGATCCGCTTCCACAATAGCCTTCAATTCTTCATTATCAACTTTGGTCTCCGGCCGTCCACGGGGCTTGTTCTGCAGGTCGAAATTTCCAGAACGAAAACGTTGGAACCAAAAACGCACTTGTTTTCTTTTGCGGCAGAAACGGCTCGAAGGATTAATGATGTGATGGCGATGGTGCGCAAAAGAAAAACACAGTTTTTCGGGCCGTTTTGGTTCCCAAAGTTTTTTTAGTTTTCGTTCTGGATATTTCGACCCCAGAACAAGCCCCGTGGACGGCCGGACGACCAAAGTCGGATAATGAAGATTGAAGGCTATGGGGAAGCGGATTCCACTCGCAAACACATCAGAGTTAGCTGCAGGGCATGCGGTGTTGTTAGTGATCAAACGTTTATATCCAACTTGAAGCAAAATTGGTTAAGGTGACTGACAAAAAAAGCTTTGTGATGAAAGGTGGGTACCGCACGAATTGAGTGAAGCAAATCAAACAACCGCGCGGTTGACTGCTGCGGTGCATTACTCAAACCGGACAATAATGAAGGAATTTTGAAATTCAAATCATTACCTGTGACTTGTGTGATGAAAAGTGGATCCTGTTACGATAATCGGAAAGCGCTTATCGCAATTGGGTGAAACCTGCCGAACCAGCAAAACCATGCCCCAAGCGAAAATTGATTCCAAAAAAGTTACTTGTGAGCGTTTGGTGGACTAGTGCTGGTGTCGTTCACTACAGCTTTTTTAAATCTGGCCAGACGATTACGGCAGATGTCTATTGTCAGCAACTGCAAACCATGATGGAAAAGCTAGCTGCTAAACAACCGAGGCTGGTTAATCGCTCTAGGCCACTGCTGCTTCATGATAACGCTAGACAACACACTGCACAACAGACGGCTACCAAATTAGAGGAGCTTCAATTGGAATGTCTAAGACATCCACCGTACTCTCCGGACCTTGCCCCAACAGATTACAATTTTTTTCGAAATTTGGATAACTTCTTGCAAAGGAAAAAATTCAACTCCGATGGGGCAGTCCAAACCGCCTTCAAAGATTTTATTGATTCCCGTCCGAATGGTTTTTTTAGTAAAGAGATCGATGAACTAACTATGAGATGGCAAAAGTGCATAGATAGCAATGGTACATACTTTGATTAAATAAATATATTATAATAAAAAAAATCGGCTTTATGTTCCTCCCATACTAAACGCCAATTTCATATGTAAGGACCTAATATTATTTGTTCAATGCATAAAACAAGCACTGAACACGGTAATGCACAAAAAAAAAACAAGCAATGTAATTAATTTTTAGGATGTTTAAGTAAATTAAATTTAGAAAATATTCTCTGAGAGACATTACAATTCAACAGTATTGTTACAATGAAGTTTGAATTTGAAGACATTAAATTTAAACAATACTATGAGTAAACTTCTACGTAAATAAAAATTAAATTATTGCAATGCATTTGTAAACATGCATAAGTTTAACATATAATGATAAAAAAAATAATATGATAACATCACTCAGGAGACATGTACAACTCATTACCTTAAAACCAAATATCAAACAGACAAATATATTCAACTTACACAAATAACATGGATGAAAGCCCAGTACATACTATTAAAAATGATTCATATACACGCACTACCAGAAACACAAAAGGGCTTAGACTATTTTATTGTACCAATAATACTCGCCACTCTGTCGAATACTTGGGGTTATATAATAGTGATGTAGAAATTTTTAATGTAAGTCTTTAACCGTGTAAATCTCACATTATTAATGATGTTGTGCATGATTCAATACAATTTTAACTCTTCTTTTGTAACTATTAAAATATTGATTTTTATTTTTTCTATTGCTACCAATCTTTATCACTGTTATACCTATTTATTTACGATTTTATTGTAAAAGGATTTTTACCATATACAGTAAAACTCCGTTAATTTGAATGTTCGAAATGTTTCAAATCAAATTGTAATGAACCTACAGACAATTTCTAAAAACCACAAGACCCATAACGTTAATTTCATAATACATTAACCCCGATAATTCGAAAACCTCAGTAATTCGTAATTCAAAATAATTTTTAGCCCCTTGTGCCATAAATCAATACATTTTAGGTCACATAATTTGATTTTTTTTAATTTGATCAAATATAAAAAATCTTTTGATTTTTTGAACAACTATGTCAATATCGGGTATGTTAGTGATAGAAATGTCGCTATCTTTGTATGAATATAATAAATAATGCGTTTTCGAAGTGATTTTTTTGAAATATGCGAAAATACAGATGATAAATATTCACTAAATTAATGTTTTTTCATGACTTTTACGATTTTTGGCGAATTCCACAATTGCATTCCGTTTTTATTATACCTCATATTTCCAATTAACGGGGTTCCGCATAATTCGAAATGTTTTTTTAGGTCCTTTGAATTTCGAATTAACAAGGTAAATATGTATGCATATGTAAATAAATAAATAATACATACCAATACAAATCTTTGGACCTTCTCCAAACGGTATGTATGTAAAGGGAACGATCTTCTGTTTGTTTTCAGGAGAGAATCTTTCAGGATCAAATTCCTCTGGATCCTCCCAATACTTGGGGTCGGTCTGCACACCCGAGAGAGAGATGTAAACCTTGGTACCCTTCTCTATGACGAGGTCTGTTCCTTCCACATTGTAGGTCTTTGTACACAGCCGGTCCACGAAGGGCAGGGTGGGGTAGAGACGAAGAGTTTCTAGAAAAATGAACTACATTTTGCATCAATTATATTTTAAAGAGTGTTCCGCACGGGAACTGATAAATTTTGCGCGGTTCCATCAAGCCTGCTTCCGAAGGCCGAGGTTGTAAGTCACGGCCCGCTTCGGAGACAACACAGTGCTAACACTTCCATGTAGTGGAGAGCCTTTCGCTTTGAATGCGAGAGCCTCATAGAGAAACGTCCGTCGCGGGGGTCCAGAAGCACAGGAGATTGCAGAGGCTGGCCCGTATATTCTCAGCCGCCATCTTTACCAAGTAGGAATCCATATAGTGGGCAGGATAGCAGTAAAAACACAGATGAAAGCGGTCCAGAGGGCGTCTAAGTCACCGCACGTAATGTGCAACAGGTGACCGCCGGTAGCAAAACTATTTATTTATATATTATCTTTACAAGTGATAAAAGATTACACAGCCGCAAAATGCGTCACAAAAACAATGATGGCCGTTGGCGTCTGCTTCCCCACTCTCTCAACCCCACGCGCGACGCGACTGTCGCCGCTTCACGGTAAACTGCCGCAACGCGCGGCGTGCGACCGCCATCTTACGGTGCTCTGGGGAAGTAGGCCGGGCCCGCCCTAATTTAAAATCAAAATAAATTATAACATGTTTTGCCTGAGCCCCACGGGGTCAGAACTGTGTCACCTGATATAGCCTGACCTTGCAAAGGCTTGTGACACAGTCAGTGGACCTGCAAGATCCTACATACTTAGAAACTGCATCAAAAAGTCAACCGTGAAGGCTCGAATTTTAATCAGGTCATAAAAAATAGAAAACGTGATTTTACGAGATTCTAAATTATACCATTAGATAGATCTCAACCAAGCGCATCCTTGGTGATATTTTCAAGTATGTCGGATAGATATTAATTGCGTAATGGGCAGACAAAGTATGTCACCACCAATAAAGCGCACTAGCTAACTTTCAGACACGCAAAAACGTATCACTCCCATAGATGTTCACATGAGGAACACAATAAAAAATGCTTCAGCTCGCCAGGACTGTAACGTCCGTAATCAGAGTTCAAAAATATTCGCTGGTGGCCCCACTCAGCCGCGCGGCGCTATCATGGCGCCGGGTTTTTTTTCCATTACACGCGCGGGCTGCGTACATACAGGCGGCGCGGTCAGGCCAGTTTATCGGGGCCCACGCGAGATATTTCTACTCTCAATTAAACATTTTTCATTCTAATTTCCACTTTACAATACCACACAAAGGACTCATTTGGCACATTTAAATACTTATGTATTTTTACTTCCTCGCCTCTTCGAGGCAGGACATTTACATAAATTCCATCAAAATAGCGGCCATTCTATGATAGTCCGCGGCGCTCCGCGCGATTTAAAAATGATTTTATTCCCATCGCGCGAGCTTTCCCTGTATATCAAGACCACGAAACATCAATTTTATTCAATATTACATTTACAAATGTCTTATCTAATTCTTAAATATTTCATTCTTAAGTATTTCAAATATTTCAACACTTTACAAGATAAGACCAAAAATGCAATTTCTTCGTGGAACTTTTCCAACGCCCTCCTATCCGCTTGGAGGCGAGGTGGGTCCCCATGTACGGCATTCACCCATACAACGGACCTGGGCCCCAGAAGGACCAACATTCACGACTTCAGATGGGTCATCATCATCATCATCATCACGTCGTCTTATGATGTTGCCATCATCATTCTACCTGTCCGATACAAAGAGGTTCATTACTCACTATATTAGTACAAAAATAACTGTATCTCGGATGCACTGATGTATTTTTAGATGTTATTACATATATAAAAGGGTTCAGTATGGTCGAGAGCTATATTATGTTTCTCATAAAACCTTCTGTGCATTTTACATAATGTTTAAGCATTTTATAATATCTATTAAAAATTACACATGAGAGACTATGACATGTCAAAAAAAAGCATTCCTAGATGATTAGTTGGCTTCAATGATTCAATTCTCAAAATGAAATCAAAGAATGTGTGTAGTAAACTATTATAATATGTATATATTTTTCTTAGTAAGCATTGAAATTTGTATTTGTAATGTCATATTTTATAAAGTAAAATATGAGAATGGAATTATACTTTTAATAGTTTTTTTTTGAGATATTATCTCTCTAGATCTCTCTAGGACAAACAAATATTTTTGCCAAGCAATTTTCAGACAACTCATTATTATATTTACATTATTACTATATGACTATATTTAGATTTAGGTACAGTAGCCGGCAAACATCTTGAAATTTTACGGCATAGCGGGGGGAAGTTTGCGCATGTACTATTCCACCAAAGAGACCCAAATTTTGTCTTCTGCGCATTCCCCCACTACGCCAAAAAATTTCAAGAAGTTTACCGGCAACTGTACTATATTTAATGTCAAGATAAAAAAAAAACGGTAATCCAAGGATTTACTCCACAATTGGGATTATTGGATGGGAAAGAGCATATTACAATGTAATGAACCCACTAAAAGTTATAAAATTATTTTAAAAAAATCATCTTTCTCATCACAAACGCTCTTCACAAAATTCCCAGTTCTGGAATTAGAAAATACATACAGTCGAATTCGGTTATAAGGAGCGCGACGGGACCGACTAAATTTGCTCCTTATAGCCGGGATTCCTTATATCCGGGATAGGTAAATTTCACTTTCTAAATTTTTTTGACTGTGATGTTATTTTCAAGAGCAGCTAAAAAAAACATCCTTAATTTTCCAGAGCAATGAAACTGCAGAAGACGATAGTGAAAACTTTTTACAGACTTCGGAATTTTTGGTGCCGCGTTCTATTTCACGAATAATTTCGACTTTTTCGCGAACCGAGAGACTCTTTCGTTTGTTAGTGGACATATTTCCGATAGAACAATTCGCGTTTAACTTATTAGGCTTTCAAATGCTAATACAGTAAACTGCATAAAACAAACTGTCACCTCAAATATTTTGGAAACACCCCCAGTAATCGGAGTTATATGACAGTTCTCAACATTCAGTTCGGCATCCCTTTGATAAGAAATGCCGACAACTATTGTTTGCCTGTGCACGTGGCATTGTCGGACACACTTAATTAGGGTTCATTTTTGTGTACATCATAAAATGAACCCTAATTAAGTGCGAGCCGCTTCAAAAGCAAAGTTCATTGTTATGAGTACGTATTTGTTTTTTTTCCGTAACTCAAGCAAATATGTATGCGGAGTTTCTAAAATTTGCTCCGTATATCCGGGAATCGCGCTCCTTAAAACCGAGAACGACAGTATGGGAATATGCGCAAAACAAAATCAATTCACAGTTTTGCTCACTATAGCCGAGATCTCCTTATACCCGAGCTCATTATAACCGAGTTCGACTGTATTTTCAGAAAAAATCTTTGTTATATAAAGAACTGAAGAAAATATTTATGAAAACTTGAAACAAGCACATCCTTATGATTTCAAAATACCAAAATGCAACACTAAACAATTTCAGCAAAATTATATATATGTTGACAATACGCTCACTTGGAAGTGAACGAAAATTCCTTACCTGTGGCTATATCTCGGAAGCTATTAAATCCGGCCGCAGGGCTGCAAAATTGCCAGGCTTCTCAAAGCGACACAATTTGCTGCCGGAGACACTGCCCAGCAACAGCAAATAAACAATGTGCACTGCATTTCTAATCCATCCCCACAACCGCCGAAAAAGTATAAAAGCAATGCGCTCACACTCTCAGTCAGGTAATACTTTCGGAAGGCTCCAACAGTCCTCGCCTTACTAGGAGGTGTCCGGGAGGGATTCCTGGCGAACCTAGGAAACAATATCTCTGCCACATTCATGTGTTTTCCTGCTGGGCCATACCACGCCGAGCTTACGTGAAGCTCGAGTCCTGTCGAGTGCTTATCTCCGATAAGTCTCCGCCATTGCTCTTGCTGCCAAGATTTTTCCGCTGAATCTATGAACTGAGATCACCAGAAATCCCACCATAACATTGTATAGTGACCGTGCTAGAGACCTGAGTGACTATGCCAATTTTCTTCTATATTCAGTGTGTTCTTTGATATTTCTACTGTTTATATTTCTGTGTGTTCATTTCTACTACATATGTACACTTGTGTTTTACTGTCTGTTAATAAATTGTTGTGAAAAAAAACTTTCCCATTATTTCCACACCTCTGGGACTTGCAGTGATACGCGTATTTAGGAATAAAGAATTTCCATAGCTTCCCTACAGAAATTAAGAAGAAAACTGAGATTAAACAAACAAAAAAGAAATTAAATGAACACTACAAAAAACACGCTAAAAAATTAATTTTGTTTAAATATATGTAGGTACTTATACAAAATATGGAATTACATAAAAGTGTTAGTCCCTCTCCAAGCACAAGAGTTAGTCTCTTTTTGAAGATATACAGCGAAAAAATGCATGTGTTTATTGATACTTTTAATAGACTAAAAAAATGTAATAAACAGTATGTAATATTAAATAAATAAAAAACATTATCTACTTTAAAATTCATTTTGGGTGTGACATGTGATCAATTATTTTTGCATGTAGACTTTGTCTTTTTGATTTGCGTATTGAATAAAACTTTGAATAGTATTTAGTGTTTCATTTGCTTCCCACAGGCACGTCCATGACGATAATTAACTTTCCATCAACCGTAGGCAGAAAGAATGGGGCTCCACATTTTTCTGTCCTGACATATCTCTCATCTCATCCGCATATGTACATATATTGGTTTCTAATAGGACCATCTTCCAGTGTCTGGCTTGCCTGGTCATGCCATGTTTTCTGCTGGTGTCCTTTCTTTCTGGTATCATGGACCTTCTCGTCATATACCTGTCTTACCATTCTTTCCTTATTCATTCATCCAACATGATGAAGTTGCCAAAATGATCCTTTTTCGATCCTGTCACTACGCCAAGATCATATTTATTTTACAATGAAAATAATAAAGTGATGGGAGCAACCTCAATAATTTAATTAAATATCTGCTTACCTTTGAGTGCCATTTCGAGATATGTCATTTCATTTAGAGCATCGTATGTTAGACTGGAATGTTTTTTCAAAGTATCCCTAATCTCTTCTCTCAATCGGTCCTGTAAGTAGAAACCTTATTTCTAATGTGTGCTTGGTTTAATGCAACCCTACTTTGTACTATAGAGGAAGATTGATATGTCAATACCAAACATTAATGGTAAATTGCCAATTTATTATGCTTTTCAATTTCATTTCGTCATTTTATATATTTGCCCGAGTGCTCTTCAATCAAATAAGCTTATTTCTTCCCAGACACACTTATTATTTCTGCAAATCATTTTAATGTTTTCAAAGTTCTTAAACTTATATACATATAAGTAAGCCAATTTAGGAAGCCTATACGGGCACTATAATGTTACTATTCTCAAGGTTTTCAAACTTATATTTAGTCTCGTAGCTAGTATCAAAAACTTTCGGTGAAATGTCGATAGTTACGGAGAAGAGCAGCACCAATGTTAGTATTTTTATTCAATATTTGCCTGTATTTATTTTCTGTAAAATGTTGGAGTATTACTACAGTAACTTATATGGTATATTAAAAATTAAAACGGGGTTTTACTGCATTGTTGACTAAGTACCTACTCCAGATTTAAATATATAATCTTACTTGAATATCTGGGCGCCTGGTGATGCTGCTGAGCAAAAGTGCCATCAACGATCCAGAAGTCTCAACACCAGCTGTGAACATTATCACAAATTGTGCCACGAGGGTGTCTCCAGAAAATTCTGCAAAAAATATTGAATTAAAAATAAGTATTGCAAAATATATTGACATTTATAATTTATATTAGATAATTTATTTCTCTACTCTGATACTTTGCATCAGTCCTGATGATGACCATTGAAATGTGGCCCGAAATGTCAGATATAGCAAAATTATAAAAAATGTAAAGCGAGAGGAAAATGAGCTGTTCGTGAAATAGTGATTTTTTTCGATTATTTTTGTAAATAATGTATAATTTCTTTATTTTGTTTTAACTATTTTTCATTATTATACTTCTTCTAACACTTTAATTTTCATATTAATAATAATAAAAATCCCTGTATTAGGGCAACATTGGTCTGTGAAGCCCGAAGGCGACATTTATTGAAATTATACTTCTTTTGGCGCATTCAGTGTAAATTTTTTATTGTAATGGAAGTTGCGCACGCAGCATGTAGTGGAAATGTGATACCAGAACTAACAACGCCATATTGAATTCTTGCCAGGTGTCAGATGTCAAAGTTATGTAGTTTCAAAACTTTTGAATGCGGAACCATTTTAGGCTGAAAATCAATAAAACATTAAGGTTGGTGGGTACTTGGATTATTTTTTAAAAAGCACACATTTTTTGAAAAGGAAGAACATCTCATTAATACATAATGTCGTCCTTATTTTATTTTTTAAGCATAACACTACCGCATGTACATGAGTATACGCACAATTTTTTTCTTTATTTGGTCATCCAACAAGAAGATATAAATATATGGCAACAAAATAATATAAAATAGTAGTTATATATCTCCCACAATTACAGGATGATAGATGACATAAATAAGATGGTGATATTAAAGATTAATTTAACAGACCCAGATAATACTCATATAATACTCATATAATACAGATAATAAGTAATACATATAATGCACATGGTCTGGGAGAGTGATGAGTTTCCAGCATCTGCCTTACCATGCGACGTATTTTGTATGGTTTAGAAAAAAGTTGATATATGGGTTTTTCGAAAATAGTACCAATAAACAAGATAATGGAAGGGAGAAACCAAACAAGGAAGAAGTAATGTATTAATTAATTACCTAGAATTGTGTCTCATGTAAACCGTGAAAATGTGAAGAATCTAACCAAGTTTCAAACAGAGACTAAGGCCCGGTTGTTTCAAGTTCGATCAAAGTAAGCGGTCGATTAAAGCATAGATTTTTATGAAAATGGATCGTCTGATTGGTGGAGAACGTAAAAATCTATGCTTTAAAAGAACGCTTACTTTAATCCAACTTGAAACAACCGTTTCTAAGCAACCTAAGTTCACTAAAAACATTATAAGAGTCCTTAAAATATATGTCAATCCAATTTTTATAATATTGTTACACTTTGCGTTGAATTTCATTGTTTTATAATAACAAAGAAAAGTAAAAAATTTATCCATTATTTTAAATGAAAATACCTTTATACAATATTTTAATATAGGTCATGTGTAATGAGAGTATTTCTGCTGTGGAAATACAGACTTGGGAATTTTTCGAAATTTTGCCATCCATTTGAAACTTGCATTACTTACTTAAGCCATCAATTTCTAAATTACTGTCCTCCAACTGCAACAGCAGATCTAGTAGATCCTTGATTTTGTCTCCATCTGTTCCAGGCTCGGCTTTTGTAAGATCTCCATTGGCATTGTTCATCTCCTTGGACCTCTTGAGGTTGGCAGCACTCCAGAAAATATTACGCAAAAAATCTGACACTTTGCCAGAGAAAAATTTGAATCTGAAATGATAATTTTCACATTACGTAATTATATATGTACATATCTGGTATACAGATACGGCAGTGCACAACTTAATCTAGGGTTGGTGGAGCGGTTGGGGCCACTACCCGGTTTTGGCCACTTGGACATTCTAAGGTGTATAAATAAGGCAATCAAAATATATTGGTTATTTTATTTATGCCGATCAATTCTTTTAAATATGTTTTGTTTTGATAAATAACAGCTACACCGCCATTTTCTTTCTTTGAGTATCGGTTGAACTTCTTGGTGACATTCATTAAAAATGATTAAATTCTTAGCATAAACGATAAGGGCCCTTGGATGAGTAATGTGAAAATAACTTTTTAATCACTTATGTTTGTATTTGTGAATCAATTTAGCCTATTGAATGAAAGTCCTAGGAACATTGCTTGAAGGTTATTTCATAATTTAAATTATTTCTTAGAAGATAAATGCCACATGTGAAAAAAAAATTAAATTTTATATTGCATACCTACATAACTATTGCTTTTAGATCATGTTTGCTTGGACATTCTCGACACAAAATCAATCAAGGTAAACAATTAAATAAAAATAAATGTGAATAGTGATGTGGTGTGGACTAGCTCTGTATATTGTTGTATTTTGTGTTCCGTCTCGACGCCTGGAATCCATTATGAGAGAACAGCCTGCTGTTTCGGCACTTAGACACGCGTTCCTACCCCCTCTGATTCCCTGTTTGCGACATAATTTATTCCCGCTGGTATCCCTGTTTCCGGTTATGTCGGCGTAACGGTTTTTCTTTCATATAACGTCGTTGTTTCGCGCCATTTGCACGCGTCTAGACACGCCAACTTTTGTTGTGATTTTTTTGTGTTTCTATTGCAATCTACCCCCTTAATTTTTGATCCCTAGGTTAACAAACATTAGACTATACAAATTTTTAACATAGTGCGACAGGACGTTGATATTTTAGTGTAAATCCCGTGAATTTCGTCAAACGATTTGTTAACAAGATGGCGGACGAGCAAGCTCCTTCGCCGGTATCCTCGAATGACGGATCTTCTTTCGAAGAACCGAGTCGAAAGAGACGCCGCGTAGCATACGACCCGCGTGTAGACCACCTGCTAAAACAGGTGACTGCTCTGACGGAGGCCTTGTTAGCGGGCGGCGCGGCTCCTGCATCAACAACGCCGCCAACGCCGGAACACGTGGCCGCGAGCGAGCCCAGCGTGGAGGACGCGAATGCGTCCTTTATTCAGCCGCCGCCGAGCCTCAGAAGGGCGAAGAATACGCTGGAGTTCGGCAAGCTCAGCACGGTCGTGAAGGAGCCGCCAGTACCGAGAGCGGACCCGAAGCGGATCGAACAGATCTCGAAGTTGCAACACTTCGATTCCGACGAGTGGTCAGGCGTTCGCTATGCGGAAACGCAGAGAACCTACGCGGCGACTCCCACATTTGTGGAATTGTCGGTGAACGACGACTTGAGAAGGATCGATAACGCGCCGACCCATACTGGCTTGCTGGAAAGATCGCTCGCCGCGCTTTCAAACGCCTTGCTCGCCCAGAGAGAGACCCTGAGAGACGGGATGCAATCGCTGGTGAATTGGGCATTCGAACCCGGCACGGATCTGTCCGCTTCGGCTCTCTTCGAGCGGATTCAGTCGATGTTCACCAGCGATGCTCCGTACAATAAGATTTCGGACGACATCCTGCAGATTGTGTGCGGCAGACGGGCAGAGTGTATACTGAACCGGCGAAAGGCCATATTGGAGGGCTTCAAAGACCCTTTCGTGCGAGAAGGTGCGGCCAAAATCCCTCCAAGCTCGGGATACTTGTTCAATAGGGAAGAGCTATCGGCGTATATCCTAAAGAACGGGGGCCAGGAGAAGGTGATGGTCTCGCCCGCAACCCGAAACCTGGCCCAACCGTCAACATCTCAGCCCCAGCCGTCAACTTCTCGTCGAGCTCCGAACCAGGGATACCTCCAGTCCCGTAAGCCCTTTCTGCCGGAGCCGAGGCACAGGGAGCGAGGCCCAGGGAACCCGAACAGGAGACCTATCCGTAAGGCAGACCACGGCCAAAAACCCGCTGGTGACCGTAGCCGTAGAGGTAGAAGATGACGCGAGGCTGAACAACCAGTTCTGGGGAGGACGCTTGAGAAGGTTCCAAAGCACGTGGAAGGAGTTCGGGGCACCACCTATAGTGCTGAGAATCCTCAAGGGCGCGAGAATCCCCTTTGTGGCCAAACCTCCGTTAGTCTTCCCCACCAGGCAGCTGTTGAGCAGCTTCAGCACGAAGGAGTCTCGAGACATGTCGAGTCACATTCAGGCCCTGTGTCAGTTTGTGCCCAACCGTTGCCGTGTGTGGATGTGCCGTCATCACTACGTTTAAACCTATTATAGGTAGTAAAGTGGCTAGTGGACACGAGGGGTTTTTCCGAAACAAATTTTCCGACTTTGGATCGAACTCCTAAAAAGTCGGAAAACCTCGGAAAAATCCCGGAAAATCCGTGGTCCGGGGGGTAACTTTCTTATTTATAGACTTTTTCCATTTTTGACTTTTGTTCCGTGTTCCCTGAGTCGGAAAACTCAGGGAAAATCAACTTTATTCATTTGTTTAGTGTATGGTAAATTAGTTATAACGAACTTTGTTTATAGTAACTTTTTCTTAGTTTTAACTGGTGATTCGTGTTCCTCGGGTATGATTACCTGAGGAAAACACTTTTAGTTATAGTGTATATATCTTTATTACGTTTATATTTTAACTTTTGTTTATAACAACTTTCATTAATTTTAAGTGTGGTATTGTATTCCTGACGTTGGAAAACCCAGGAAAAACACTGTCATTTCTAGTGTATATATCTCTGTTTTTGTAATATTTTGAACTTTCTTGCTATTGAAATTTTCTTTATTTTAATTACGGATATTGCTTCCTCGGGTAGGAAAACCCGGGGAAAACACCAATAGTTCTTGTGTATATACTGTATCTTGGCCGCCATATAAAACTTTGTTATTCGTGGATCAATTAGAGATATTCTTATTGGAACGTACTCGGGATGTCGGAAAATCCCGGGAAAACGCCGGAAAATTCCGGAAAATCCAAATCGGATTTTTTGGAATCTCACGAGGAGGGGTTAACACCAGAAAAAGTCAGGATGGTCATGACGATTCTGGACTCAGCTGTCTGGGGGAGAGGAGAACGAACTGTCTCCTGTCCCGACATATCACCGTCCATAGATACGGCCGACAAAGGAAAAGGTCAAAATCGTGATCGAGAAGAACTAGTGTCCATGGCTCCGATTCCCTTTAATCCAGAGTCGCCAAATCGAGAGGATGCACAGGTTTTCTATAAGGTTAGGGAAGTGTTCAATGTCATCGATGGGATCACGAGAGAGGAAAAGTCACGCTAAAACTTAGACCAAAAGGCACGCATGTCGGCTTGTCACATGGATGTGCTGGCCTTAATCTGTGAGCAAACTTCAGAGAATTCCCGTCTAAAAGGAGCCCTACAAGAATGTAGGAGGGAAAAAGAGGCATTATACGACACTGTTGGTGAGTTGAAGGCTGTGTTAGAGAATCTTCTGGCGAGATCCACTGTAGTTCACCCAGATGTGCCTACGGTTAGAACGGTATCTTACGCAGAAGCAGCCAAAAATACGAGCACTGTCAGAATAAATGGGGAGCAAAGAGAGGTGGGTCCTCCACCTCATGCGGTCCTCATTTATCCACAAAATCCTGAGGGAGAGACCGCTGATAAAACGAAGCAGAAAATGATGGAGATATTAAAACCGGCTGATGACGGCTTCCAACCAGTCAGAGTCAGAAGAATACGTGGCGCTGGAGTGCTTCTGGAGACGTCCAATCGCAACGGATTAGAAGCTGTTAAAGCAGCAAAGGACAGGCTGGAAACTAAAGGCTTGAAGCTGGTAGAGCCCAGAGGAAAATTAACAAGAATAGTAATCTATGATGTTCCGCGGACCAATGAGAAAAAAGATATTATTGAAGATATTTATACATCGAACGTACAAGGAAAAATAACAATTACGAAAGAAGAATTTATTAACACAACTAGACGCGTCTCCATGTTTGGTAAGAGAGATGGATCAACAGTTAATAGTATTTTCTGCGTGCTTCCAGAAGTACGACGCATTTTATTGGAGGCGGGTATGTGCTTCCTAGGATGGCAGGCGTGCCGCACCAGGGATTATATTGGCGCAACTCGTTGTTTTAAGTGCCACCTTTACGGCCATCTCAGTAAATTCTGTAATCAGGCAAAAGAAACATGTCGACACTGCGCGGAAGAGGGACATAATACTGAGCAATGCCCTAACAAGGCCAAACTGGAACGGTGTGCTACGTGTACAAAATTCAAAAAGAGTGCCGACCATTCAACAGGAAGTGCAGTATGCCCAGCATACAAGGCGGCGGTGGAATTGGCTGTTAAAACAACCAATTATGGCTAGGAGAGGCATAAGGATCGGCCAGGTTAATGTCGGAAGATCGCGCGCTGCATCTTTTGAGATGCAGCGTGTGATTCAAGACTTAGATCTCTCGATTGCACTAATGCAGGAGCAATACACTTGGAAGAACAGATCGCCCGGGATTGAGGCACCGCTCTTGATGGTTGAGGAGGGAGTGTCACCGGGTGCAGGTGTTATGGTCGACACTTGTCGGCTAAAACCGCTGTGCCTGTCACACCTCTCTGATAGGCATCGGGTGTGTGTATCTGTTATGCTGGAGGGGACCGAGATATACTTCATCTCGGTCTACTTCAAGTATGGCGACCCGGTGGGTCCCCACATCCTGGGACTCTCCCGTACTCTGGACAGTCTGAAAGGGAAGCATGTGATAATTGGGGGTGACTTTAATGCTCGCTCGCCTCTGTGGCATGATAATTCCACATCACCGGGGAGTTACGAACGGAGAGTAGCCGTTGAGAAGTTCATAGCTGGTTTTGGATTGAATATCCTCAACGAACCCGGCTATCTTCGACTTTCTCTAGCGCTGCAGGAGGGGAGAGCAGCATTGATCTCACCCTATGTACGG
>JADDOH010014871.1:0-17932 GCA_016648135.1 Agrypnia vestita | reverse complement strand
TGCTGCGTTGCATTACTCAACCAGCACAATAATGAAGGAATTTTAAATCTTAAATCTGGCCAGATGATTACGGCAGATGTCTATTGTCAGCAACTGCAAACCATGATGGAAAAGCTAGCTGCTAAACAACCGAGGCTGGTTAATCGCTCTAGGCCACTGCGGCTTCATGATAACGCTAGACCACACACTGCACAACAGACGGCTACCAAATTAGAGGAGCTTCAATTGGAATGTCTAAGACATCCACCGTACTCTCCGGACCTTGCCCCAACAGATTACCATTTTTTTTCGAAATTTGGATAACTTCTTGCAACGGAAAAAATTCAACTCCGATGGGGCAGTCCAAACTGCCTTCAAAGATTTTATTGATTCCCGTCCGAATGGTTTTTTTAGTAAAGGGATCGATGAACTACCTATGAGATGGCAAAAGTGCATAGATAGCAATGGTACATACTTTGATTAAATAAAACTATTATAATAAAAAAAAATCGGCTTTATGTTCCTCCCATACTAAACGCCAATTTCATATGTAAGGACCTAATATATTTAAGAATATATAACTGTTTCTTATGTACTAGTTTTTTATAATTGGGATTTAAAAGCAAAGGCAGCAATATTTATAAAAAAAATCAATGCAGTTATCGATTATTACTAATTTATAATATACTGAAATTGATATTTCATATGAAATATATTCTATAAACTTATAGGAAACATGATTTTAGAAGGGATAAATACATTAAATCTATAATTCAGTAGGTACATTTTAAATTAGTCATCCTCGGTGACTGCATTCAAAACTTAGTGCCTTTGATTTTATATCCCACAAATAAAACACTAGTAGGTACATAAAAAATAGTTATATAACTTGTTAGCGTAGTGGTTATGACTCTCGCTTAGTTATCCAGTGGACGATGGTTAGCGCCCCATTCCAGGATACAAGCAAGTTTAATAAGCAAGACCTATTTGCATACCTTAAACATTTAGCACCATTTTAAAATAGGAAGAATATTGAAGCGACACGTATTCCGTATTCGAATCTCTATTTTAAAAAAATACTTTAAATTGTTGAAATACGCCAGGCGTTTGACAACTTCGTTAACGGCTCCAAAGCGGAACCCGCATGCGTCGACTGATGACCCCAACAAATCACTCAAGAACGCTCGTTTATTTGGCCATCACTCCTGGGCTGGAACCCTCACGTACCTAACGAACCCACCTTTTCTTCAGTGGGGATGGGGACACCTACAACTGAATCCTTAGCCTGTTGTTGTAATTGAGTCTTCGGGAATTTGGGGTGCCGCCATAAATCGAATGCAGTGAATGGTACGTTGTTGTACTTTTTCATTATTTACATTCATAATACTGTTACGAGATTTTAAAATGGAAAAAAATACACGTCATCAACGATTTTTTATCACTCTGCACATCTTACAGTAAATTAGAAATCGCTAGTAGTATCTAAAATACACGGGAATAAATCAGAAACTTCTCGAACATCGAGAAGTTAAATTACGCGGAAAACGCGCGCGGATAAACAGTCTCTTTTTAACGTTCGGCGAAGTCACAGATATTGTGAAACAGAGCATTTCAGTGCGGATATTTGACCAGTGATTAAGTATAACGTATTAAAAGTGTTCGATAGTGACTAGAGCGATATAAGCGACGTGAATCAGAATTTCTTAAGACAAGTGGAAGATTCTCGAGTAACCGTTGAGATTTAGTGTGAATTTTGTGTCCAGTGATTTTAGTTTATTAATAACTCGTTAGTAAGTTGATAACCAGCTTTAATCAATAAGCATAGTAAATATTAAAAATAATCATTTAAAAAAATTGAGAACGCGTTTTTATAAGTTTGCTTCGGTTAACAAGATTCATTTTAACCAATTAACAAACTAGAAATTGTCAGGAAGATAATTAGTAACTGGAATTTTAGCGATTGATGCTAAAAATATCGTTATTTTTTTCTGTGAATAATACTTTACTTGTCTTGAAACCTCAAAATACTATTGCTTGTATTTTTATTTCTTATTTTCTTTATTATTAAAATTAATTATATCTCTCAAAAAATTTAAGAAATCTTGTACAACAATTGATTTTTGTTTTGTCATAGGCAATACACAAATACTGAAACTTTCAGGATCTCTTATCGGATATTGATATGCCGAATATTAAATTTGGAGACAAACAATGAGACAAGTGAAGTTAAATAGAATCCTATATTGAAAATAAAGTTGCTTTAGTAGAATATTGATAAGTATGTCATACTTACTTACACATTTTATAATTAAAATCCCGTACTCCTTATCTAATTTCAAACATTCCTGCAAGATTAATCTTGTAGATTTGTAGATATGTTGAATTTGTTCACTGACCCGAATTACCATCGAGTTTCAAAATAACGGCTGTTTAAAAGCGTATTAATATCGTAAATCCGTATACCTTATAGACCCAAAGTCCTTCTCGAATTGTATCTAGTTCAAAAAATCTTGTTAATTAAAAATATAAGAATATTTACAAATCTGTAACTTTATTAATATTGGACCCGGAGAAAAAATTTAAAACATTATCTCGCACACGGGCGAAATCAACCTATTTATTCCGATTAGTACTGAAAGGAATCTTAATCTTTTTTATGTTTATTTTATTATCTTATTCTATATTTATTTTAACACACATTATAATAATTATATATCTTAATTAACGTATATTATAGATATCTCACAGAGACGAAACTGTATTTTTTATGGGAAAGTAGGTAAAGAAGTCATTTGGGTGTATATAGGACTTATGACCTATCTCATGGTTGGCTTAAGTGATCACTTTACACAATTTAACATCGCCATTTCCACCCATGATAGAATATACCATGCTTATTCATTTTTTGGAAGTTGTATATATGTTCAAATTGCGTGGAAAGCTTTCACATATAAGTTGTAACCGCCTTTCCATGCGGCCTGTACAAAGCCATTTTCATTCCCCTAAATCCCCACAGATGTCGCTAATGAGAAAATCTACAATTGATTTACGGAATTTTGAAAGCAATATACTTTATTGTGTAATGAAATTCATCCGACTTACTTGCATTACACTAGGATACGCCAGGAAATATTATTTACAATTTTTGTTAAATTCCTTTTTTACCAGTATTTACAATTCAGAATATTTTGAGTTTGTTCAAATATTTCAGAACAGTGCTGGATTTATGTCACAGAGACATTATTAATCAATTAACGTATATTATAGATATCTCGCAGAGACGAAACTCTATTTTTTATGGGAAAGTAGGTATAGAAGTCATTTGGGTGTACATAGGACTTATGTAACATAGGACTTATGTACATAAGTCCTATGTACACCCAAATGACTTCTATACTTACTTTCCCATAAAAAATACAGTTTCGTCTCTATGAGATATCTATAATATACGTTAATTGATTAATAATGTCTCTGTGACATAAATCCAGCGCTGTTCTGAAATATTTGAACAAACTCAAAATATTCTGAATTATATATCTTCATACAGAACAAAAGCTCTTCAAAAAATCAATAACGTCATGCTATCGAAAAAACAAAACATTTTTAAATTTTAATACTAATTGAAAAATATCAAGATGGACGCTTGAAGGAGGTACTGGAGGAGTCTTGGAAGCAAATATTCTGAAGAAGCCGACAGAACATCGCATCTTTATTATATTCTGTTGCCGAAGCTCGGTTATTTTAAATCCAAAGATATATAATCCATCATCTGCATACCTAAGGTCAGTAGCAAAACCAATAGAACCCGAACATATTCTTCTGGTTGAATATTTAAAATAACATATTAATTCAAAGATTGGAGCTGCAATGCTGATAGACGATAATAATTGGAGATACTCCATACCTATAGAAGACAGAAATGGAAGAAGAACACTGAATACCTTTATTTGAATCCACAATGTTGGTTCTAATACTATCTGCAGCTCTGTGGGATGATTTTATTTTATTTAGATATGCAAAGAATAAAAACAATCGAGCGTATTTTGTATTTTACATACAATTAAAAATATTTTCGAAGTTAATAGCCTTTTTTTAATTGGAAAAAAAGTATATTTATTTATACCCGTATATTTATTTATGTACATTTTTTAATTGTCTACATAAAACTTAATATATATATATATATATATATATACATATTAAGATTGTATATATATATTACATAAGATTTCATATATAAACCTCAAATATTTCGTATTTCATTGGTTTCGTAGATTCAGCGTTTCTAAGAAAAGCATGGTTCTGGATTCGTATCGCAGTGGTAACAAAATATTTATTCGATTGATATTTTTCTGATAAACATATTTTATTTCATTTGTTTTAATTAAAATACATAACAAGAATCGTAATACCTAGATTATAGAAATGAATAGGAATATATTAATATTTTTTTACAAAAGAAAATATATAGCATCAATATATATATGTACATAGTTTCAAAAGAGTGTTTTCTAGTTTAGTAATGAGTTTAATAATATCGTCGCTGTATATATAATTAAGCTTATGTGCCGTTAAATGCATTCTCAGATAGATGAATCAATTTTTCATATAAATAATAGATATATACTAAAAAAAACATTGCCATTCATCTGGCTAGTCTGCCTAGTAATTATTTAAAATATTTTTTATAAATCTAGTCTGTGCAATTATTTTTTAAAACTGTTTCATTAGTTTATCTCAGAATGTACTAAAACGGCACATAGGCTTAATTATATATACAGCGACGATATGTTAATTCATTTATCTCTTTGTTATCATTAAGTGTTATCATTAAGTGAAATTGGATCGAAGTGCGCAAATTGCTGTTGTAGGTATCGATACTGAGAATTTCATGTTTCCTTAAATGAACTGTAATATAAGATTAGAATTTTTTTTTAATTATTTAGGCATACAGAAGTGGGTACAAAAACTTTTAAATTTCATTTTCGAAGTTTTTCGTCATTTATGTACATTATTGTGTTCGAGTGTTATTGCATAAAAAATGTACATTATTTTCTCAGATGGACCAAAGTCTCACTTATTTACAAAATTTAAAATGAATATTAAATAGGATATATTAAAAACAACTTAATGAAACCAAATATCTTTGTATATCATTGTAAAGTAATACGCACATGTTAGCAATAAAATAAAACGAGGGAAAATATTCGGCCCGTGTGAGACGAATATTGTTTTTTTTTTATTATTTAATTTAATTATTTTCATAATTTTATATAACAATATAAATTTTCCCTCAGTTTGACTTTTGCCTAACAACACAATAATAAATATTTTTTTATCAGCTATCATATGAATGATAAAATAACATAAAAATGTTCTCAGATTTTCAAGGCTGTTCAGAATCTTCTGTACAGTTTTCAGGGATATTTTGCAGTACATATCTGACTTCTCTGGCCGACGTTTCGGATTCCATTGCAGGATTCATCATCAGGCTGATGTGATGAGTATAATATGCTGATGTTAAGGTTAAGTATTGTATAAAATAATATCTTCGTTTAAATTCTCTTCGTACATCGTCAGTCAAATAGTCTGAGTGATCTTTTATTCAGAACCTTTCATCTCCTTCTTGAGACCTTTGAATTCTGAAAGGATTCATCTCCAACGATGCAAAACACCCCACAATAACGGCTACGCGTTTCCAACTCATCACCTCAGATTGATGCATGATCTTTCTCATCATCTCATCTATTTGCTTAAAAATATGGCGGTACTGGAGTGGACGATGAGATATCGTCATCACAATAATTAGTTTTCGACATATTTATTTTATTTCATATTTTTTCACCTCACTTTGCTTCGCATCACTTCCCTTCACTTAATTTATTCACTTCATTTTGTTTTATTCTATTTTATTAGGAATTTACACAGCTTATTTAAAATAAGTTGAACAAAATAAGATGCACAGAAACATCAAGCCGATAACACGAATCCATAAATATAATTAATAAAAATGAACTTAGTTTTTACCACTTTTATATTGAAAAATATCAACATGTTTCAGAGCCCATAGCCCCTTAGGGTACAATTGTATACCAACAAATTAAATTCTAATATTGAGTATAGACAATCTAAAAATAGAAAAAAATATATTAGGAAAATGAATAATAATAAAGTATTTACTTAACATGAAAATAAATTCAAAAGATTTTCTAACCATCTTTTGGCTATGGGATCATTATTTTCATGTTAATAAGAGTTTACAGATTTTAAATATAAATTATACAGAATTACAGTTTGAAAAAGTAATAATAGTAAATTGAATATAGAATAGTTAATTTATTTCCATGTTAAGTAGGCACTTTATTATTTTCCATATATATATTTTTTACTATATTTTGATTGTCTCTACTTCGATTTTGTAATTTAATTTGTTAGTATACATTTGTATCCTGACGAAGGGGCAATGAGCTATGAAACATGTCGATATTTTTCAATACAAAAGTGGTGAAAACTAAGTTTATTTTTATTAACTATATCAATAATGTCACCACAAAATTATTTTGCTGTTTTTGAAGAAGAAGTGAATCCATAATAAAGTAAACGGAGACCAGTGAAGGTGGTAGCTATTACAAACATATGCCTACATATTAAGTTATAGTAAATCGCAGAAATGAGGTGAGGGAAAATGGAATAGGGATGGGATTAAAAACTGTGTAATTAAAATTTATGTATTCAAAACAGCGCCAACTACTTCGAGTGGGTGCGTGTCACAACCATTTGGGGGATGAACAGCTTACCATATACTATTTTGTACAAAAAAATTAAATTTCTCAAAGTTCTACATGACAGATCGGTTAAATAAAGCAAGTTCATTAAAAAATATAATTTCAAGGCTGCGGAGATAAACAAAATTAAAAATATCGCAGGCCAAAATGATTCAGTGGCCTGTTTCGTGAAGATGTCACGGAGAATAATAAGGCTTTTAATCAGCGCCGAGAGACGGAGACGGATGCGTCGCCGTGAGTTATTGGGAGGCTCGGGGTAGTGACAGCAAAATAACGCGAATATTTTTCAAGTTGTCATCCCCGACCGCCCCACGCCGGCCGCGCCGGTGGCCGCTTTACTCCTGATAACAGAATTATGGGCAGAAAACCAAGTATCACACTTTAACTGAATCAGCAGTGGCGGCACGGAATATTGCACTGGGTTTTCGTAATTTTTGTCAATCGTTTTTATCGTTCCTTTTGCCAGCCCTCGAAACTCCAAACTTCTGCCATTTACCTCAAAAATCTATAGACAAGGGACGACAGAAAGTCGTCGTGCCAATTAGCAACCCATATAAACAAAATACCCAATAAAGGACTCAAATTACTCGGCTTTATTATTCGCACATCACAAAACTTTAATAACATAGCCTCATGCACATGCCGATATAAATCTTTGGTGAGAAGTCAGCTGGAATACTGTAGTCAATTATGGTCACCACATTATGCGATACACACACAGCCATTAGAAAAAGTCCAATTAAAATTTCTAAGATCCGTGAATTACAGGTTAAGAATTTCGATCGAACACATCAATTATAATCAACTTCATACTCAGATAGGTCTAATTAAACTTAGCTACAATATAATTCATTCTTATAACTTGATTCTCCGGAATTCTTATCATCCATATCTTTTCACACATCAATTATAATCAACTTCATATTCAGATAGGTCTAATTAAACTTAGCGACAATATAATTCATTCTTATAACTTGATTCTCCGGAATTCTTATCATCCATATCTTTTCACACATCAATTATAATCAACTTCATATTCAGATAGGTCTAATTAAACTTAGCGACAATATAATTCATTCTTATAACTTGATTCTCCGGAATTCTTATCATCCATATCTTTTCACACATCAATTATAATCAACTTCATATTCAGATAGGTCTAATTAAACTTAGCGACAATATAATTCATTCTTATAACTTGATTCTCCGGAATTCTTATCATCCATATCTTTTCACACATCAATTATAATCAACTTCATATTCAGATAGGTCTAATTAAACTTAGCGACAATATAATTCATTCTATAACTTGGATTCTCCGGAATTCTTATCATCCATATCTTTTCACATACCGGCCAGAAATACCCATCCACAAGTATTCTTTCACTACAACAAAAGAAACACATCTCACCAAAAATACTCCACAATCAACAGACTTTCCATCCTAGGAAACGAGTATGCACAAATTGCAGATATTCTCAACGTTAACTTAAGTCGTTACCGAAATCCTTAACGGACATTTTACCGTTAATTTATTTAAATTAATATAAATTAACTTTGTTTAAACCACTTATTTATTGAAAAAAAAAAAATCAACATGTTTCAAAGCCAATGAAATAAGAAAGAGTGTAAATAGTAAATTGAATATTATAAATAATCAGGTCCTTTTTGCAAATAGTTATCTTTTAAATTTATTTTCATATTAATTAGGTACTTTATATTATTATTTTCCATATATAACTTTTTAATATTTTGATCAATACTTCGATTTTTAAATATTATTTTTGTTTTCCTGATGAAGAAGCCATTGGCTTTGAAACATGTTGATTTTTTTTTTCAATAAATAAGTGGTTAAAACAAAGTTAATTTATATTAATTATAATTATGTTACCACAAAATAAATTTGCTACATTTGAAGAAGAAGTTAATTTATTTGATTAAACTTTGTTTATACATATATGAATACATGTTTTTGTTCTTACTGATATACACTTTTAATTGTCTTTACTTAATTTGTAATTTATGTACATGTACAGATAAATATTGTGTTCATATGTATAAATTTTTTAATGATCATGTAAGCAGATAATATTCACATTTATAAAGTACACTGTCATCTAGATACATATAAGTTTCTTATTTTATTGTAATAGGTGTAAACCATTGAAATAAAATAAATAAAACCCGCTTCCTTGTTGAGACGACTTGATATAATATCTACTAAATATTTCACGTCTTGAAAATACGAAGAGAAGTACGAATGTTTTATTTAGAGAAACCTATGCCATCACAATCCAGTGGAGACGAGATTCCATGAGATTCCTCAGACGTTTGTGTGACAAATCCATTTATGATAGAGTAAACAATGAAGATATCAGGAATGAATGTAAAGCTGATTTCAGCATAATTCATAGAATAAAAACAGGGTCGCTCAGGTTGTTTAGGCATATTGAGCGAATGAATGGTAAGAAAGATATATAATGCAAGTATTGACGGCGCCAGAAGTAGAGGGCACCGCGGAAAACGTGGCGTGTCCAGTTAACCAGACACTAGAAGACTGTCCTGTTAGAAGCCTCAACAACCGTCGAGCTTGCTGCGAAGATGTATGATTGTGGACGAGGCGAGAGTTGTATGTCAGAACAGAAGATTGTGGCGCTCTATCCTCTCTGCCTACCTCCACAGGAATAAGTAAATAAGTAAGTGTGCCATCACTCCGACCTACTTTATTATTAATCTATAACGTGCGTGACCATTAAAACAGTAGATTGGTGATCGGCGTGGTCAAACAGAAGATTAAAACTGAAAATTCGTTAGAATTAAAGTTGAATCACATTGAAAGATGCACAGAAAAATATATCTTTTCAAGTAATTCATCAAATTTTTCATTAATAATAAAGATAATTTTATTGAAATTTTATTGAATTTTATCTAGTAATATTGATTAATGAGTAACAAAGGTAATTTTATTGCAAATGTGGTTGTGGTATCTTCTACTTATGTTTATACAAAGTGCTTATCATAAGAGACCTCCCAAAATATCTAGGCAGCTTTTAGAAAGATCTAAGGTTAACTATCTAATTAAAAATGTGTACAGAAGAAAACACATTATTATTGTAAATTTGCAATTTCAGAACAAAGTTCTGTGAATTATTAAACAAATTTTTATTAATCAATTAGAAAAGACATACTGAAAAAACAAATTTCCAAAAAATATTTTAACTGCTACCGGGATTCGAACCAACGGACCTCCATTTTATCCAAGGATGGCGCATTATCCAATTTCGCCACGGCAGTTTGGTAAGTTAACGAAAATTTTTCGACCTTATATATATTCTCTTTTTAATTTATTAACATTTTTATTCCATTTTTAAAAGCAATCTACTTTTTATTATGCAAAAGTCACAAATAACCTTGTGCATCTACTGCTAAATGACGCCAGAAATGATTTTTTTCATATTATTTAATCATATATATTAAAGAAAATACATTATTATTGTGAAGTGGCAATTTCAGAACAAAGTTAAATTGAATTGAAATAAGTTCAGGTTAAATTAAAATGAAAAAAAAAATTCTTGCGTCCTCTGGCGGTAGATTCACAAAGGTATTTGTGACTATTGCATTATAAAAAGCGGATTGCTTTTAAAAATGGAATAAAAATGTTAATCAATTAAAAAGAGACTACATATAAGGTCAAAAATTTCCGTTAACTTCAAATTTAATTTTAATTTAAAATCACCGGATAGAATGGTGGTCCGTTGTTTCGAATGTCGGTAGCAATTAAAACATTTTTTCATCAATTTGATGTTTCTGTATGTCTTTTCTAATTGATAAATAAAAATTTGTTTAATAATTCACCGAACTTTGTTCTGAAATTGCAACTTCACAATAATAATTTGTTTAATAATTAAAAATGAACTACCTTGTGAAATTTTTGTGAAATAGAGATAGATATAGTATTTTCTCTAAATAAAATGTTTCTTAGAGGTATGAAATATGATAACGAAATTATATAAATGAGAGTATATGAGTTACTATAAAGGATAGTTAGATGGCCACATTTATTTTAATTTGTGGGTTTTCGCAATTTTATCTAACCATTTTAAATAAAAGAACATACTTATTCGCGAAATAACGCTTTTATCTCTAACAATTAAGTCACAGTTTATTTAATTTATATGCTGATATTTAATATTAGTTATTTAAATGCGGACATTATTTTAAATGGTTGAAAAGGTTATTAGCTATAGAAACAAAGGAGATAATGTTGCCTGTCGATAAACCAACGGAAATTGTAAGGGACGAAAACAATTAGGGTAAGAAATCAAAAGGGTAAAAAAAGAAAAAAGTCTATGTAGGAAACCAGAGCGTAAATTGCCTAGATGTTGATAACAGAGTAAAGTGAACAGTGGATGGGGCCAAGAGAGATCTTTATCCAGCAGCCCACGGACGTGAGCCGAAGAAGATAAATCTGCGAAATTCAATAAATGAAATATCGTGGAAAGATTAGCAAGAATATTATTTATGGGTCTCATAATATTTATATTTAATAATAGTAATCAATTATCAACAATTGTGATAATACTAAATCGCGTGTCTTGTTTTTCAGAGTGTGTTTTTTATGTCATATTGATGAAAATTTTGACTTATCAATAATGATTATTCATTAAATAATCTAGATTTACTGTTAAAAAAACTTCATTGAGGATTTATTCTAATGCGTTATCATTGAAAAATAGCAAAATATATAGTAATCCGGACATCTTGCGCATGCAGTCAGTGTATTTAAATATATTAATATATAACTATTTTAGGAGAAAAATTATCATTTTAGTATGAAAGTAAATTATTTGTTACAGAACCTATTAAAAAATACATTTTTATAATTATAAACACAAGTTGTTTCTGGGAAAATGGATCAGGATACAAGTATAGGTATTAAAAATTAATAATCCAATAACAATTCAATAACATAAAAAAAATGGAAATAAGTGAGATAAATTACTAATTACGTACTAATGTGAAAATTTATTTAAATGATATCTGGGATATTTCAAACTGTTTCTATAAATAATCCACCCTCATTGTATTCAGGTTCTGGAATTTGTCCCGGGCAGTGACAACTAGAACGCGTGGTGGGATATCGTCATCATAATAAATCATTTTTGACACATTTATATACATGAAACAGCGAAATGACTTAGTTCTTCAAATACATATATGTCACTTTGTCATTTCGAGGTCCTCCAGATTGCCATTTACTATTTTGACCAACATATTGAATCCCGAAAAGATTTCCTTCATGGCGAGTTGCTTAAATTAAGAAAGTTCATTCTTCTTCTTCTCGTACCCTGTCCGTTTACCGGACGTTGGCTATCATGTTGGCTATGCGGACTTTGTTTACTGCGGCCCGGAACAGCTCCACAGTAGACTGGCCAAACCACTGTCTCAAGTTTTGCAGCCATGAAGTTCTCCTTCTTCCAGGACCCCGACATCCGGCAATCTTTCCCTGCATTATGAGATGCAAGCTCTCGTATTTCTCTGGATCTTCTTATCACATGTCCTAGATATATCACACGTCTTATCACATGTCCTAGATATTGAAGTTTTCTAATTTTTATTGTTTTAATAACTTATTTTTCTTTATTCGTCCGAGCCATAACATCTTCATTCGTAACTCTGTCCATCCAGCTTATTTTGAGAATCAGTGCCTCAAGTCGCCTTATCAGTTCTTCGGTAAGCGTCCATTCTTCCATTCCATAGAATAATACTGAAAACACGCAGCATCTGACCATTCGAATTCGTAATCCTAGGTTGAGATCGTGACTGCAGAAGATCTTTTTCATGCGGATAAAGGTTGCACGAGCTTGTTCTATGCGGCATTCGATTTCAACCGAAGGATCCCATCTTTCATTTAAGTTGCAGCCCAAGTATACAATACTTAAACTTAAAGTTCATTAAAAAATATAATTAATTTATCGGTTCTACGGTTATAGTTTTATTTTTTTACGTTAAAAAATAATAACTTTGCCTTTCGACCAGCCTTCGTACTTCGTGTTCAAATGTTGGGGTAAATAAATGAATGCAGTATACAAAATATCATGCCATTGAAATTACTTAAGGGGGGGATAATGTTTTTAACTTTTTTTTTGCATTTTATTTTTAATTTTTAAATGAATGTATAACATCGCAACAATATTGTGTCAAAATTTCAAGTCAATCGGACCAAAATTGACGAAATTATGAACATTTGAGCGATACTCGATAGCGAGACTGATTTTCTATACCTGCTCGGGCAGCTGAGGACTACCGGACGTGCTATTGTATTGGAAGAGTTTTGCGTAGACAAGGACAAAAAGATGCTGATAATGAAAACTCTTTGCGGTGTAGACATGGCATCGACGATTATGTGTAAGTATAAAATAAGTGTCGAGTTTTATTTTGAATTTTACAGTGTGCAAAACTTTAAAGCGTTTTCCCCATATCTCACGTTTTCAAAGTCGGTGTCCATCATAACTTCAAAACTACTGCACCGATCCTTTTGAAATTTGGAGCACTAGTTTTGTACATAATATACGAGGTAACGCTGGAGACTTTTTTTCAAATTTGTTAATAATTTTTATTTTTTAATAACAAATTAGTCGATTTTTTTCGCAAAAAATCGCGTTTTTCCCTTCAAAGTGTTCCAAAAAATTGAAAAATTGAAATTTCAAAAAACCCTTCCAGCGTTACCTGGAAAAACCTATTATCTAACGAATGAACTTTGATTTTTTGATTTCAGATGATCTAGCACCAAGTTATGATGGACACTGCAATTCTACTTTTTTCCGAGACACGTCCGAATAATTGCTGCCATTGCCGTATTTTTTAATATTTCTTCTTGAAAATTTTACACAATATTCTTTAAATGTCATACTTTAATGTACTATTGGTTTTAATAAAGAAATATTAACTGTGTCGTCACAAATAATTCACAAAAACATGCCTTTTATTATATGAATTAACCTTACCCCCCCCTTAATAATGCACGCGCACGTACACCACTTGCAAAACAAACGTATCTTTCTTACTAAAACGTTATCGTTATCATTGAAAACGGCCAGCTCAAGGCGTTGAAATAACAAGTGAATATACCCGGCATTCCACGGGATTAACCATCTATTAGAAAATATTTTTGTAAAATTGTTTTTGATTTTAACATTTGCGATTTTCAGAGTCTTTAGATAATCGGAAATGTTAAAACATTGTCACGGATCGTGGCAGTCCTCCCACGAAAATGAAAACACTGGAATTTAATCAACGATTTATTGCTTACTTTCATTGATTCGAGATGTCACTGGACGCACTAATTACTTTAAGCACTAATCTCGACTTCATACTATTTCGCAGTTGCATTATTTGATAACACTTTTGAGAAAACTCTGTTCAACTATCGCACATAAAGTAGGTACCTCGTTTAATTAATTATCGCTCGGTTGTGATGAATCACCTGTTTCTATAGATTTTTTTTTTATTATATTATTTTTATTTTGAACTCTAAGATGATTTAAATGCTACGCGGGGAAAAATTGAGCTAAACTGGCCGTAGTATTGGAGCTACAAAAATTTGGGAATGATGAAACGCTAGTATTGGGAGGGAGTTAGTAGCGATTGATCGGATATAGGTTACGAGCAGTTAATATTCAATTCTTATAAAACATATTAATCTTGTGGTAAAGCCGCGTTTGGTACAAATGGTTGACGATCGGCGCGGTCCGAGCGGTCCACATGTGCTTCCCAAAAAAAATGCTGAACATGGTTTTCAGAGATTTGGGGCGCGATTATTGCGTTTAGAGCCGTTAAAAAACCGATTAACGTCTACTCTAAGGTGACGATGATATTGACAGTTCCACGAGGTTTCTGAATTATAGACTTTTTTGCTGTGGTTTTGAAACCGCTTAAACGTCATTAATCGCCTTCTTAAGTGGATTGCCGCGCGAGAGAGATAGCAGAATATGAGCAAAGGCAAGGAAGGCAGGTTCTAATCGGGGGATCGCGCGAGGAAAACGCCCATAAATAATTTATAAGAATTGGCCGTGAAGCACGGATAAAACGTACACTATGTACCAGAGGGATGACCTTAAATGAGCGGATAATGATTTATTTTCGTTTCGCGGGACTCGGATAACGTAGGCAGATAGGAAAGTTAACTATAATTCCATTATATTTATCTGTAGACTGACGCTCTATCGAGGAGCGAATAATGATTCATTTTCGTTTCGCGGGAGTCGAATAACGTAGGCGGGTAGAGAAGTTAACTATAATTCTATTATATTTATCTGTAGACTATCGCTCTTCAGGCTTTTACAACAGATAGGTAATTGTGCAATGACGGTATATACGGTTAGGAAAGAGATAACGATAACGTGTAAGCATATTAATGGCACGACAAGAAAATAATATACTCGAATATAGATACAATATATTAACTATGTAATCACTACAAACCTGTCCGACGTTAGCGTAGTTTCAACAGGACGGTTAACGTGTATACGATTGGCTATTCTAGCTCAGATTTCGCCGGGTTTGGTAGTAATAACCACAAAACATAATTGGAACAAGTGTATCTAGATAAGAATATTGTAAATAAAATAATATGAATTTGCGGCCCATATACACATGAAATAAAAGGATAAAGCGTATGGGGATCTTATAGATGGATGGATAAATGAAACAAATATATATAGGAGTAAATGCAAGTAAAAAGCAAGCATATAAGTACCAAAAACATAGGAGAACATAGTGTGATAGAAATTCGAAGACGGGAGGAACAATAATGTGAAGTGGAACGGATATAGCAAGAGCATGTAACAATGATAAACGTACAAATACAGACAACTACTTGAGACCGATTCGACAGATACTAGCAATCTTTCAACACACCTCTAAGAACATGGTGAGCGGTATATAGTTATCAGCGGAGGCGTCCAGTGCCTTGGCAATGAATGAGCACTGAATTAATCCGACGCCTTGCCTGCGGCACTGGAGGTTTATTTACTTATTTGTTTTATTTGTTTTCATTTATTGGGTTTCTTACAGCCACATAATTAATCAATCTTTGAAGAAAAGACAATAATTGATGCACAGAGTTTTGGGCCAATTACGCGAAAACACATACATACAATCGATAAAAGAATAATAAAAACATGTCCAATAGTGGGTTGTGTGAGTGTGTATCTGTGTGTTTATTTATTTGTTTATTTATTTTGTTTTGGGAAAAAATTAAAAGCAAAACGATCTTAAAAATCTTCCACTGAATTTAAAAATTTAATTTAACTTACATTAATAGTTTATTGTGTTATAGCGAATAGTACTCTTCCAGTATTATATTGTTCGAGAATATTCACTGTCTATGTAACATAGTTATTTTGTGGATCAATCTTACTGCCAATAAAAATAATAATAAATGGTTACAAATTATGTTTAAATTCCGCAACGGAGGGAGCTAATACGTCCCTGTGCGCGGAGAGTCGCGGCCAAAAGACAGGATTCATTGGGGACCCACGAGAAAAGATCGCCCAAAATTAATTTAAAATTAGGTATAGTGCCTTTGGATGATTGTTATATCTAGGTATGCAGTGTGCACGTGGTGAATATATGGAAATTGATCCCATGATATAGCGGCCAAGAAACGTTAAATTTCCGATAAAGACGAGTGGAAATACGAGGGAACGGGGCATAATAATGGTAGATAATGAATAAACATCAACTATGATTAGGGGAGTACCCGATAGATTGTAGTTACGGTTGATCAAACGACAATATGGACTGAACTTAGAAATTAAATATTAAAAATTAATTATCGCGCTTGTGAAGCGAGTTCAATTCGTCCGAAGCCACTGAGTCCGTCCCAAATAGGCACAGGGATGGAGACAGAGATGGCAACAGGAGGTGGGATCAACTGGCATATCCGAGTGGAGATATGGTTTTTTTTTGCCAAATTGAATCTTAGGAACAAAGATTTAGGTTTCAGGGAAAGTAGGATATTGAAAATCCTGGAAACACACGACTTAGGACCTTTGGCTGCTAGGGGGGGTTTAAAATGTCAAGACACAGCAGAAATCAGGCAGTGGGTGACGGTCTACGAGAGCGCAAAATCTGCGTCGGTTGTTTTTTGAGTGATAATTACCGTGAGTGATAGTTACCGTCGACTTAGAGTGTCTCAGTGGGTGAAAATTATAGTTTAATTTCTAGTGAAAATTGTGTACGGGTAAATATACTCTTCGACATTGTTGGTTGCTCACGTTAAAAGAAAAGGGGGGTACGGGTTTGATTTTATTTTATAAAGGGTAATTAATTTGGCATATTAGAACTTCGGAAATTACTGCGCTCTATTAAGTTGATTAGTCCGGCATATATAGAACTGATATTTGCAGATCTCCGGAAACTAGCTGTGCTTTATAAAGATACCTATTTTATGCTAAACACGCGGGAAATTGTTAATAAATCTTGTAAAAATACCTATCTTATGCTAAATACGCGAGGTCCTGTCAAAAGAGTTTTAACTCAGAGTACGGGATTGATTTTATTTTATAAAGGTAATTAATCTGGCATATCGGAACTTCGGAAATCACTATGTTCTATAAAGTTAATTATTTTTGTCGTCTTACTAGGTTCACAGAATAATATTCGCAGAATTTCAGGAAAAGGTAGAGTTCAAATTTAGTTAAATTTTCGTTTTGCTAAGTATAGTATTGGCGGATCTCTGGAAACTAGCTGTGCGTTATAAAGATACCTATTTTACGCTAATCACGCGGGAAGCTGTTAAAAGATAAAGGAGTTGTTACTAACAGATTCGATTTTAAATAAGTCTTATAAAATACCTATCTTTGCTAAATACGCGAGGTCTCATTTTAATTTTTACATTTGTAAGGCATATAATATTTCGTTATATGAAATGTTTCGATTAGACCGGGTTTATTTTAGTTATCGAAAGAATATTTAGTTTATTTTAATAATTTTTTTTGTTTATGGTTAATAGTAAGAGTCCGTTAAAATTATAGCGAATAAGTTCTGGGATTAAAAATACGTCTAGTGAAAAATATATAGCTGATCTCGCGGGGTATCAGGTTCAGCCCATAATAATCTAGATTTTCATTTCGTTTAAAATTATATAGAGTAATTCCGTGAGA
>JADDOH010014868.1:0-12310 GCA_016648135.1 Agrypnia vestita | reverse complement strand
CATCTCCAAATTGAATACTGATTCAACTTTATATTGCATTGAATCCCAAAAATCTTTGAGAAATACACGATAGGTGATGCTAGTCCGGAAACTAGGCTATAAACCACCGGCTACTGGATCACTAGGGGAGGGAATCACTAATCCACTAAACAAACAAGCTACTTTTATTTTATCAGAAAAATCTTGGATACAACTGCCATATTTTAAAAAACAAAATTTGGCGAGTTTTTACTTCTAAATTTTTTGGCGTTTATAATTTTTAAAAATATTTTTTTTCGCAAAGTTACGAGCAAAAACAATTATTTTACACCAAATCTGGAATTATTTTTAAACGATATTAATTTTTTTCTCCAAGATGCTAAGAACGGCGCTCGAAAGCCTAGGTTCCTGAATAATCACACTTGCTGACGTCATTATGACAAAGCAGTAAGGTGAAAATTATTCGTTCCTAGAAGCATCCATCCTATACAGAGAAGAAGTTTGAATGCCATCAAAACAAAAATTCTGCATACAAGTCTTTTTCTTACGTATAAAGAATTTATAATGAAACCTTTGTTTTTATGAGTTAAATTATTTATTTATACTATCGAAATTACAAATACACTTTTCTACATTAGCATTTTACACGGCGTATGCAAATATTTGTGATTTCTAACAAACGTTCAGAAATTTTCTAAAGCTCTATGCATAACTTTCTGGGGGAGCCTCTGATAAAACATTTTTCAGGTTCCAATTATTCCTCCACATTTGGCTACATTCGTATACAGAGAAAAAGAGAATACTAACAAACAAATGTGGTTTTAGCAATTCGAAGCGAGAATCCCAAATGTCACGTCCTTGCTAATGGAAGATTTTTTTTATACGGGTAATACCAACAACACTTTGGGAACTGTCATATAAAAACTTTTTAGATGTGTTCCTTTTGCATTATTAAGTGTTACATGTAACCTTATTTTCAGTGGAATTGAAAATGTTATTATGATCATGTCAGATGCCCAAAGTAATATGTAATTCTACGTCTGCCGGCAAAAAGGGAGATTCATGTACATTTTTAGATCATGACCTTACTGTACTTAGGTTAATATGATTGTTTTGAAAATATCTAATGTATGTTATAGTTATATGTGGGGTACAAAAGCAAAGGCAGTAATATAAAACAAATTTAATACAGTTATCGAGGATTACTGAGTTCAGGATTTTATAGGAACATATCCGATAAATTTATAGGAAACATAATTTTGGAAAAGATAGATACATAAAATATCGAATTCAGTACATTTTAAATTAGTTATCCTTGTTTTTTCAAACATTTTTTTAATTTTTTGGATATTGCTGCCTTTGCCCCGTATATGATGAATTTATATCATAAAGACACGAAAGGAAAATAAAATAGACTTTGTTGTATTGACAAAATCTATTTCTATGGTTTCAATTATAAAAAAATCAATAATATAAAACATTTGTGTGTTTATTTATTTATTTACTGAAATTAACGAACATAGTCCAATAAAATATAATACATAACGTGAACAACATAAAATACATCAGAATAAAAGTTTTAGCAATTTGAAAACAAAAGCAAGGACAAATGAAAAGTACTAACAAGATGGAGACAAGATCTGGACTATCTAATCAGAGATTGTTTGAATCTGGACAGACTTACACCGAAGAAGTCCAGATTCTGTCTTGAGTTTATAAGACGACATAACCGTGATATGTGAGCATGGAATCTTAGTTCTATGATGGCTAACGAACACCACTTCATTATTTCTGAGTCTGCGGAAAGGGATATTGAATTTTATTTGGCCCAGTAACGAAGGCACATCACTGCGGCCGTTAAATATTTTGAATATGGTGATTAAGTCTTATTAAGTCAGTGCTTTCTCCACGTTTTTGGAGGTAATACATTTTTAAAATTGACTCAATTTCACTGTACGAGTTGTACCCAAGACTATCATTCATGCAACTTTTCTTAAGAAACGATGTTGCACGGAATCGATGTGACTTACTTGATTTATATAGAAGGGAGACCAAATAACAGAGGCATATACTAAGATAGGACGGACAAGTGAACAGTTAAGAGTTTTGATAATGTAAATATTTGTGAAAACAGAAGACATTCTGTTTACAAAGCCTAAGAGTTTTAAGGATTTATTTACCACATAATCTATTTGTTCATTAAATGCAAGTTTATAGCCCAGAATAACTCAGAGGTCCTTAATAGACTTGACTACATCCAATTTTATCCATCTAGCGGTGGTATTGCAAAGTAATTACAACTACCATATCAAAAAAGTGAATTGCTCTATGGACAAAAATAAAAATTAATCAATTAATAAAAATAAGAACTACATATAAGGTCGATATATTCACGGAAACATAGAGGGTTGCTATAGCTAAGTGGTCAGAGCACCGGCCCCGGAAAGGAGGTGACCTGGGTTCGAATCCCAGTAGTAACCTAATATTTTTTCGTGAATTAGATTTTTCTGTATCATTCTAATTGATTAATTAATTTGATTTATATTTTGTATTTTGTAGTCAAAGCAGATAGGTGTTTTTGATCTATAAAAATACATTATTTTACATTGTGTGTAGGACAAAGAAAGAATACGTTTTTTTTTAATACGATTCATTTAATAACTTTGATGATGTTTTTTGAGTTGATGGAATAACATCAGCGAGGCATGAGAATACGAATGCCGGCAAAAGAGTTTTTGATTTTTATTATCTATTTCGAAAAGAGATGCGAATTCGGAATACGTGTCACACCAATAGTCCTACTATTTAGAGACTAACCCAAACGCTTGTTCTATGAAAATAGGACAAGCTTGCTGGTCCCCCGGAATGGGTCGCGAACCACCAACTACTGGATCACTGGGAGTATTAACCACTAGACCAACAAGCTACTCTATATCGATGCTGAAATAAATAAAAGAATGTGGTGCTCACGATATTAGATGTTATTCGGCATTATTGAAAGCAATAAGTAGAGATGGTGGAGCGAGGGCCTAACCTTGACAAAATTCAGTAACTGTGTTTTCTTTATTATTATTTTTATTATTTATTAATTAACGCCCTGTAGGGCTTTAACAATAGATAGGTAAGTGTACATTAACAGTTCTCAGAATATACCTACATATAAAAATATTGTTAAAATATATACTGGTGTATGAAAGAAATACAAACAATGAAAATACTGATTTTCAGGCGTATTCTACTATAATTCGGAAGAATATCACATTAACATTAAAAGAATATTGCTTAATACTTCACATTAAAACAAAGAGGTATCATAACCATCTGCGAAATCTATGTATACACTAGTTCATGGGAAAATACTACATATGTCTCTAACGTTGCATTGTGTAGAGTGATCACTTAAACCAGCTCATATAGGTCGTAGGCCCTGGACCATCCTGTGAAAAGGCTTCCAAGCATGTTTCTCGTATAACATGTTTCGGCTCTGTGAGACTTCTATAATTTATCTTAATTAAGAGATAATTATTATGAAAATATATTAGGTAGATTTCGATGAAAATATAACATTTAATAGTCTCATGGCGCAACTTCCAGAATATTTCAATGTATTTTCTTTACTAGTGGACCTCAAAATTACCTTTCGTAAAAAGAAAGAGATATTGGCTATTCCGTATCTATTACAGGTGCCAATAGGGCTTAGCAACAACCATATTGGTTTGATGGTCAATAAGGACAAGGGCCGTCATCTATTGATTGGAGGCAGAAGCTGGAGAGCCGTGCGCCGGGCGGACCAGTAGCCACAAATAGTTTCCACCCCTCATCACCAGGAGCCACTGAACCTACAGGATAATTTCGGGAGAGCGCCATTTTCTTGTATTTTGTTCATCCGGCGCCAATATTTCTTTACTGTTTCGCAGCGTAATTGTGATGTTTCTTTTACTGTGTGTCAAGGGTCCGGCTTCATGGTTAATTAGTTAATTCACACGTTTATACCAGTAGAAAACAAATATACAATACTGGCTTTCTCCCGCGACCGTACGTCCTCACGAGCAAGCTGTCAATCTGAAATTTTCGAGTCGTTTCGTACGTCCGCATATACACACGCACGTCCGTACATCGAAATACACTACAGCAATCTATGCTAACTACCTTATTTCTTAATTTTGAAAACAAACCGAAAGACCAGATTTATCGCGCAATATTCCATTCACAATAATTAACATATTATTCAGATTTTAATATTTCGTAAAATTCTGCCTGATAACTATTTAATTTCGATTTTTTTCCAAATATGTGTTTGAAAAAAGTCATACTTCTTATTCTCACTGCACGTCCCTGACATAAAGCATATCATTTTAGAAACCAGAATTAACAATCATCCTACAGTAAGTGACCTGTTTTGATTTAACTGTTTTTGGCTTTTCATAAAGTTAAAAAAAAATAATAAAAAAGCTAATACGTAAACTACCTTCATTTTGGCCATAATTTAATTGAAAATATTATTTTTTATATACAAAAGCAAAATACGAGGTAATTAATATCTTTGTAAGCTTATGAAAATATGAATAATATGGTGTCCGCTATGAGAAGCGTATAACGTAAACGAAAGCACAGGGTGCATTCTCTCGAGATAATCGCCGGTATTACAGCTGTGCTATCGAACGGAAAATCTTAGCACAACAGGCATTTAGTCCCGGAACATAGTAACTAGAGACAACCGCTACAACATGGAGGAATTAAACATTGTAGGGAGAAATATACCTGAGTTAAATTCGGAGAAGATCGTGATACCAAAAGGAAATAATTATACCTTTTTATTTTATTTTATAGAGCACAAAGCAGTAACATAATAATAGAGCCTATAGAATAAAAAAAAAAGTCATTATAATATAAATATTTTTATCAAACCTCTTTTAAATGCACATCACAACATGTATGATTTGCAATTTAAAATAAAATTAGCTTTGCGTATCCAAGCTAACAGTCAATACTTTGAAATAAGATGTAGGTACTTTAGAATTTCTACGAAATCGAAATATATTGTATCGAAATATATTGTGAAAAACACTATGTATAAAAAATGAATAAATCCACTATTTATTGAATATCCAACATATTTCGGAACCAATTGTTCCTTTATCAGGATACAACGCATACTGAAAATTAAAATTAGAAGTATAGACATTAAAAATAAATATATGGGACTTGAATAACTGATAAAGGACTAATATGAAAACAAATTTAAAAGGTAAAATTTTGCGAAAAGGATTTGGATATTTTTAATATTTAATTTGCTATCAACACTTATCTAATTTCTATGTTTTAAAATAAATCTAACTGAATTCCACGTTATTTGTATGTAAAATTCCTCAACTCTTAAAAATAATGGTTTGTTTTCAAAAGATGATTAGAAAATCAGAATACTTATTGCTATTTAAAGATCTAAAGTGCCCCTTAAGTTTTACCTATAAAAAAATGTTTGCATTACAAATTAATTTATAAACTTCAGGTTTTAAAAAATGTATTATCCTTGTCCTTGTTATAATTAAATTGTAAATAAACTTTAATTTAGTAAAGAAAGCTGGTTCTATAGAAATAGGGATGTTTTTAATGATTGTATTTGAAATACGATTATTTAGAAATACGAATAATTTTTTTTAACGATTTATTTAAATCTGAAATATTTTGTAATATTCCTATTATACAATATTAAATTTGTATTTTTTTTAAATATAGAGGATGTAGCAGAGTAAGTCCACAATTCTTCACAAGTAATTTCCTGACGAATTATAAATCAAAAATATTTTGGCAGAAAGTTGAACCGGATTTTTTTGCAAGATTTAAATAATTTTATTTTGTTTTTCATTAAAGCAATAAATTTATAATATTCAATATAAGCTTCTTTATATATTGTGCAATGTTTTGCTCGTCGAAGTCGCTCATCTCCATAACAGTTGGCGTTAGATCAATTAATATTACGTAGCGTGTTAAAATAATATCGTACCTTTATTTTTTCTGCCCAAAAAATTATACACGGAAGGTGTCCTTAAGTGGAGAACATTCACATGTCTCCCGGAATGCATGAATTTTCCAAGCATCCGTTTGTAATTCCCATTCATCGCATTTAATGTAGGCTTTCTTGGCCAAAACAGCTTAACCCCGGTTTTTCAGGCTCCCTACTGTCGCTTCATGGGTTCGTGTCATTTTAGGCTATACCACAAGTTAAAAGTGCTGCTGTAAGGGACCCGATTTCAATCAAGAAAAGAAATTAGCGGAACGTGGAACGCGATGGCCCGGCTGAACACAATTCCAAAAGATGCCAATTACTAAAATTCTCAAAGTGTTTCCAACAATGTTGGGACTGCTGGAAGAAGTGTTAATGACCCCTTTGTTAATTAATGCGATAAATACCAAGGGGAATACTTTGAAGGAGATTGAAGTAAGTCTACAATTGTCTATTGTCTTTACTAAGTCTATCTATACAAACTACTGTAACGAGTTGTTAAAATCCGGAGAAATGACGCACTATTATAATTTCTCGAATACTTATGAATCGACTAGAAAATTCTCGAAACATCACGACGCGACATTTATCTGTAAAAGGAGACCGATCGTTACTGCAACATAGTATTATTTTGACATGATCAGTGCGACATTAGCAGCGATAAAACCATAGCGAGCGCAGTATGGCCATATCGTGATTAATCGAATGATAGATGTTCGGGCGAAGCACCTACGTGCGAAAATTGAACGGAATACTCTCGAAAGTGATCGAAGCAATAAAAACAGGGTAAGTAGTGCGAATTATGAAGCAGTGTAATAAAATGTGTGTAAAATATTCTAAAAACATTTAGTGACTGAATTAAAGTACTCCAACTTAATTTGTGTCTAGTGACTTTTTGCGTATTAAATAAAAATTTAATTAATTTTAGTGTTTCAAATGCCACATACTATGCCAATATGTTTCGGTCGACCAAATGTTCTTTTTTGAACACAGTGGTGTAGCACTAAGGCTGAATCTATCTACCTGTAAAGTATTAAGAAATTATTTATTTATGGTTTTTGTGTTTAATTTGTAGAACTTTATATTTATTTTTAGCGAAATTGAAAATAAATAAAATTTTAATAATAATTGATAATGAAATTTAAAATGAATTAAATTTAAATAATTATTATTATTAGTGAAATTTTAAATAAATTAAATTTTAATTAATATTATTATTAAGTTCTGCGTGTTAACTATTTTTAGTGTGACAGCTGTTTCGGTTTACAAGGGCATTATCAAAAAGTGGATATACCACGTATAATCGACTTATTTATACAATTAAGTTACCCCCTCCCCTTTAGAGTAATTATATATTTTTGTTGAAGCCCTATATTAATGTTCGTTTTTTCCCGGGCAAATTTGCGTAATAACCGCACTAATTAACAAAGGGATCATTAATACTTTACAATAAATCAAATTTCCGGCCCATTTATTAAAATTGATTCATATAAAAGTAATAAAAGAAAACAACAAATGCACTCAACATAATTATTATGATTTGACAGATCGAATTCACCATAGAAAAGAGAAATAGAATTCACACAAAAAGTTTTGGGTGGAATTTGTAAAAAATGTCATTTCTGCAAGTGACGCACGCTCGGTTCTCACCTGTTCCATGAAAAATTTACTTGTCTACTACAAAAAACTCTCAGACATAGAGATGAGTCAAAATGCACAGTTCAGGACGAGTTTTTTCTCGACTTGAATAGATCTACGGAACAAATTTGTTGGGCGCAAACAAGTGAGATAAATTATGAATTGACGTGAAGATGGATACAGAAACGTCGGAAATAAAACATCTAGCTGTAGGACGAATTACGGCTAGAATTTTAAATCGAATTTTTCTTAAGATAGGGATTATTTAATTAATATTTGTCTCCCAGAATCTTTACTAATGTACAGCTTTTTTGTTTATATGTACAACTGTTTGACAGTTATTGTATAACATTGTAATTCCGCCAATTTTGACGTTTTAAATTTGACAGATTTGAAATTCATGAATTCAACCAATTAGAAAATTCATTATTCGTGAATAACTTAATGTTTGCTCATGTTTTAGAGCTTTTTGATTGATTGAATTCGTTAATTTTAATCTTGTCAAACTCAAAACGTCAAAATCGGTGACAATACAACGTTATAAATAACCGTAAAGATAAAAAAATAGCAATATCACTTAGTTCAGAATAAGGCCGATTGTGTGTAGCTTTAACATTATGTATGTTTACGTAGGTACAAATTATGCTTCAACGTACAACTCACGCTTTAACTGCCTGCGCCAGAAAGCTAGGTAGGGATTGGGGATTTGGATTTGTATTCGTGATTGATTCGTGATCTTGATCCACGAGTGCCCGGCAGACTGGACCACAAGGGAGAGATGGCGCTCTGTGGTGGCTGCGGTCAAGGGCTTCCGAACACCCTTAAAGAAGAAGATACAGCGGTGCAGCGGTGACCCTCGTTCTAAGGCTGGCTTTCATAACTGAGCCAATAATAAATGAACGAGATTAGAGGGGTTACCGGAGAACAGGGCGGAAAAGACTAATGAAGCACTTTATCTGCTGTAATTCCCGCCATGGTTCCAAGATGTATTTATATCGTAAGAAGAAACGTGATCGCGAGGTTTAAGGTTAGAATTAACGTGTTGCATATAATTTCTATATTCTATTGTATAAGTTTTTTTTAATGGGGGAAAACACACAACAGTATAAATAAATATATAATAACATATTTAATAAGAACCACCTTGTAATCTTAATCAAATAATATGGATTAATTACATACAAATAGTTTTACAGGGTGCCTAGTTAGTAGAAAATAGGTGGATTCCTGTCTTAATAATATGTCGAAAATGTTTAAGGAGTTTCTAGTTATGGAGGTACGCAATATCAAAGTTTGCATTTTTTCAATATTTCTGACGAATTTTTCGCAAAAAATTGATCTCTCATTACAGTCACTTATATAGATTATGAAAAATTAATTCGCTCAAATACAACTCAAATAAAATAATAAATACCTTTTAAGAAAAATCTGTTTTGAATTTTCGCAAGTTTTTGATCATTTTATTCGATTCGTTTAATTAAACCAGGAATCCACCCGTACAGTTAGAGAACAAAAGTGGAAGAAGAAAAATAAATATTATTATATCAGTGCAAACATACCTGAAAACTGTTATTTTTTTTCAAAGCATTTCTGATGTGGGGCATTAGGACGTTTTAAGTAGAAGAACTGAGAAAAATGTGTAAACTACATGCCAAACTAAATATATGTATCTATGCATTTCTAGAATATGGTTGACTGACTTTTCCTCAATTAATGTCGAGTTTTCATAAAGTTGACGTTATGAAAATATCCTCACGGAGAAACTCTTCGCTCCATTTTATTCTCCACGCTTTACGTACGTACTCGTACTGCCATTGCGAGAGACGGAATACCATCTTTACGTGTTTCTTTTTACCCACCGGGTACTCTCGAATGTTCCGAATGTTTGCTGAACCGTTCTCGAGACTGAAAACAAAGGACTTACTTTTCAATATTGAAAGTTTATTCCGCTGAAGTAGCTTTCTCGGACGCTGTTTTATTTTCGCAGACAATTTGAAATTCTGTCTGGCTGACAAAAATTGCTGTTCATCGCGAAATTGGTCACAGATGTCCGAGTGCTCGAAACACGCGTCTTGAATTGTTTGAAAATGCGTCGAAGGTGCTGGGTGTAAAAATGGTGGACTTAGGCAGGTGCGCAGATCCTGAAATCGAATTGACGTACTGTCGAATTAACATCATCATACTGCTCTATTAATCTACTGGATGAAATATCCTCGTGTATCTTCATTTTTTTCTTATGCACGGATACAAGGAGAGAATCCAGGCTGCAAATATGTGACACGTATTCCGTGTTCACATCTCTATTTTTTAAAAAAAAAAATAAAAAAAAAAAAAATATGTGATACCTAAGAGGGCAGCGAGAATGATGTTATAATCAATTAAATTAGGAATGATATCATCCACGAGGATCGAGGATCTCGGGGTAAACCTCCCGCTGATCGAAGTAAAAAATCTGAGATAAGTTGGCTTAAATTTTTTCCTGTGAATGATGGTCTACAGGATCACCCAGTAGAACATGGAAAAGTAGAATTGAGAGACTCTATGAAGAAAGTTTGTACTAGAAGTGACCAGTGAGAATGAGATCGCTGGAAGGGTGTTCAAGCGATTGTCCCCCGGCCCAATTAGGATAAAAGGGACGAAGAAGAAGTTATTCACCGCGACAAATTGTAACGTAACTACCTGTACACCTAAACTAAATACCTAACTATAAAGTTTAATAATATAAGTTTTACGAAAAGCCTAAAGCTTGAGACTTTAAGCTACCGCATCGAGCCTTATTACAACTTTTGTTACTTTTAAGCACACACTTTATGCTTTAAGCTACTAGATAAAACTTAAGTCGAACTTAGAACTTCGGAAGTATATTTACATGAAAGCTAATATTATTTTTTTTTTGTTAAGAATTTATATTTTCAAAATTGGCCAGTCGTGATCTATCTAGTGGTTAGGAAAATTCCTCCTCCGTTGTGTCCGTAGCTATCCAAAATTCTTTTGATACGTGGTGAAATTCGTATTCTTATTAACGCGACTAGACTAATATAGAACGAATTCTTACCTAACTATGGAAATAACAAACGCACGTAACTAATCCGTACTCGTAAATAACATAACGGATTTATTTACTAAAGATGATAGATCGCCTAACCGTTATCGACTCGAAATTCACGTACAATCTTCGAACACTTATAGACGAAATGCCAGAGACATAAAACATATTTCCGAAATTACTTTGGCCCTTCTAGAAACCGTTACAGAATTCTACAGTTTCGCCTATACGAGAGACAGCCGATATCGTCCACGTCCTGAGTCGGCCTAAAAGCCAACTATATGCGGCGTAGCTGAGGAATAAACGCTAGTAGCAAAACTCCCTTACATTGAACCGCCATAACTATAATACCATCGGGGTTAAAATACTGTAATATAAAACAATACAATCGTTGCCAAGTTAACGGCATACGCTAAAGATTCCGCCCGCATTGATTATCAACATCTCATAATAGCAGCTTAGAACAGTGTCAGCACAACCACATGCGGCACCCATTTATGACAGATTTACAAGATATAATAGCATACGTTATATTCAAAACACAAGTAAGAAACCTACCAATAGCGCATCCCACGTTGTCCGATCTGCTCAATCTGTTCATAGTACATAGTAGAGGAAGACAAACATATTTATATTCACAACAACTAGGCGCAACAGAGGCTCAGGGCAAGCTTTGTCTGACATTATCGCAGCCCGAGATTCTAAGGGAATGGAAGATACAATTTTGTAAGTGAAATTTAAGAAGTGTCTAACCACTTCTGTTCAAACGTGGATTCTAGATGCCCCCCCCTCTGTAGGGGGGAGGGGGATGCGGCCCCAGAGCATCGCCGCATCCGGTGGTTAACTCCTGTTTAGACATAACCTCCCACACTAAGCTGCAGACCAAGATCAAGCCGAGACTCTATTGCTCCTGCTGGAATCCCCCGAAGTCCTCGCTTCCCGGCGACAAACATATCAGGAAGAAATCCCGCGTCTGATATTAAGGTTTGTATATTGTCCCGCGGGGCAGTCAAATTGACTGGTGTATATGATGAGGATCCCACGTTGCGGCTACATGAGCCGGATTATTATGGCGTTTACTGCTGATTAAAGGGCTGAATGAACTAAATGGGTGACTGGAAAAGACTCTCCCTTGAGCGCGTCAGTCAGAGCCATGTTAGCATCGCCAAATATAGTTGATGTGATTGATCCCACGGTGTAGTCTTATTGACTAGAGATATTAAATGATGGTAAAACAGCATGATTATTACAGTTGATTGTGTAGTTCCTGATATGTTTCTCGCTGGCCGGGAAGGGAGAACCCCGAAGGTCTCTGTATACAGCAAGTTAGAAAAGGTGGTGAATGATGAGTATGATGGTGTTAGTAATGTCCTCGCGCAGTGTATAGATTATTAAATTGCTTCCTGCTTCTCATAGTTGCTCGTCCATGCGGAACGCCCTGTCTCGTACGTTGATGAGGTCTCAAACGAAGGTTTTGATTGAGGTACGGCTACCTGAGTCTTTTAGCTGACATTCATGAACAATCATATCCGGAATTCGAGCTCGTCGGGCCAAGGGAGTGAAAGAACGTAGGGGCTTCTTCCCTCCGGCTGTGTTTGAGGCACGACGCTCTGGTCCGATTCGAAATGCTTCACCTTTGCTTG
>JADDOH010014867.1:0-16595 GCA_016648135.1 Agrypnia vestita | reverse complement strand
CTCTTGGGGAGAATCAACTTCGCAAACTTCGCCACCCCTCGGGGTCGTTTGCATTGCCGAAGACTGCAGAGATTCAGCCGCCAGCTGCAGAGGCACGAGCCATCCAGACAAGTGGAGCTTCCTGCCGCGGTTCGGCAAGACCTAGAGTGGTGGGTGGAGGCCGTAGGGGAGTCCTGCCCAATACACGAAGCCCCCTTCTCCCACTTCCTGACTACAGACGCAGCGGACGCAGGTTGGGGCGGCCAGGTGGACGACAAGACGATATCAGGCCAGTGGTCCCCAGAGCAGATGCGGTGGCATTCCAACCAGAAAGAAGCCTTCGCTGTTTACGCAGTGATCAGGGATCACGCTTACCTGCTAAGAGGAACGAAGACCCTACTGCAGACAGACAACAAGACAGTAGTGACTTACATCAACAAGGAGGGGGGGACAAGATCAGTGGGCCTTCTGAAGATAACTCGAGACCTCCTAGAGTTTATCGACCAGCAGGAAATATCTCTGACAGCGCAGTACATTCCAGGGAGATATAACGGGATTGCGGACCGACTCTCTCGGGGGACACCACTCCCGGAATGGCACCTCCTGGAACCAGCGACAGAGGAAATATTCCGAATATGGGGACGTCCTCAGATCGACCTCTTCGCATCGGCCACCGCCCATGTGGTGCCAAACTACGTGTCGCTAGACTCAACCGATTGCTCGGCCTCCTATCTCAACGCATTCAGTCAGCATTGGGATTACGAGCTGGCCTGGGTATTTCCGCCGCCGAATCTCGTCCCAAGAGTACTGGCGCACTTGAACCTGGCAAGAGGCACCTTTCTCCTAGTTGTGCCAAGATGGGAGAAGACATTCTGGAGGGCCGATCTCAAACAACGAGCAAAGGGAGGGCCAATAAGCGTAAGAGATCTGAAGAGCGTCCTGATCGATACGTCGACAGGGTTTCCCCCACCGAGGGTGTCGGACCTCCAACTGGAAGTTTGGAGAATAGCAGTGGGTGGGAACAGGCTATAGCGGATTGGAGCCAGGAGGAACAGCAGCTGTTCAGATCTGGCTGGAGAGGCTCAACGCTGAACACCTACAAGCCGGCCTGGGATAGGTGGCAGCGATGGTGTACCACGCATTCTGTCCAACCTCATAACCCTCCCCCTGCAACAGTGGCAAGATATCTGGCCAACCTGTTCATCCACGAAGGGCTAGCCCCTCGAACAATATTGGTCCACAAATCGGCAATCGTATCCTTCTGTGGCCCAGCTCTTGATGCAGATAAGATTAGCTCGAACTTCCTCGTCAGGCACGTCCTTAAAGCCATCTCGGTTTCTGGTGGATGCACTGAGAGACTCCCGATCTGGAACCCCCGAGTAGTGGGGGAGTGGCTACGTGAAAACCCGCCAAGGAACAGCCGGTATGACGTGTCAAGGAGGACGGCCATACTACTCATCATGGCATCTGGGCGAAGAGTCCAAGATCTGACACTTCTCAGAGTCACCCCGGACCGATTGATCGACAAAGGAGACTCCACCACGCTATGGCCAGCCTTTGGAGCGAAGACTGACACGGCAAGACACAAACAATCGGGATGGAGGTTGAGCGCATCGGATGAAAGGAACATCAACCCCTTGTTTTGGATCCGAAAGCTGGTCTCACTCTCACAGCCGAGACGAAAGCCGGACATGAAAGAACTATTTGTGACGACAGCAGGTGAAGTAAAGCCAGCTTCACGGACAATGATAGGTGGTTGGATCAAGTCAATCCTAAGAGAGGCTGGAGTGGAAGCAACGCCAGGAAGTGTTCGTTCTGCTGTGGCTTCGTTGAATTGGCTGGAAAACTACCCGATAGAGGAGATCTTGTCAAGGGGAAACTGGCAGAGTGAAATCACCTTCCAAAAATTCTACCAAAGAGAGATAGTAGATAAGCCCAAGCAACAATGCCCCCAGAGCTCATTAGCGCCTCTCTTTACGCCAATATAGGCAGTCACATATAACGTCGAACCACTAGGTCACCAGGTGATAACAAACAGATCTCTCATAATGGATTCCAGGCGTCGAGACGGAACACAAAATAAAAGAATTTTACCTTCCATTAAAATTCCTATTTTGTTTCCCTCGACGCCTGGAATCCAGGTAATCCCTACCTGGTGCATTATGAGTCATATGAAAGAAAAAACCGTTGCGCGACGCAACCGGAAACAGGGATACCAGCGGGAGTAAATTGTCGCAAACAGGGAATCAGAGGGGGTAGGAACGCGTGAATAAGTGCCGAAACAGCAGGCTGTTCTCTCATAATGGATTCCAGGCGTCGAGGGAAACAAAATAGGAATTTTAATGGAAGGTAAAATTCTTTTATTTTTCGCAAGTGAGAACAAATATGTCAATATTGGGTACTTCACTAATAGAAATATCGTAATCTTTATTATTAGCACAATAAATATTGGAGTTTTCAAAACGGTTTCTAGAAATATGCAAAAATGGACATTTTTTACGAGTTTTATGAATTTTGGCTAATTTCTCAATCGTATTGCAATTTTTTTTCCCTTTTATTTCGAATTAACGGAGTTTCACATAACTTGAAATGTTTTTTTTGGGTCTCTTGCATTTCGAATTAACAAAGTTCTACTGTATTACCTTAAGGCCAACATTGAAAATTACACTGATCATTCTTTTGCCAAATTCCTCACTAAGGTTATTCAAGTTTAACTCATCTGACAAACTACCCTTACGCTGGGCACGTTACATTGACTGTGTAAAGTTCATTCTTACTTTTCTATAACAGTTTACTCGACATTGGTAGTTTATACAAACATACCATTCTTTACTACCCTTGCTTATTATTGGATTTTTTATTGTTTTAAGTAAATCTTGTTATTAATATTGTATCAATGAATCTATCTTTTGTGTTGGGAGTCTTTATAAAGAAAAATTGGAAGTGAAAAATATACACATTACATTGGAGTAGAAGAGTTTAAAACTCCTTTCGTTCTGCATACCTGGACTTATTTATTAGAATGTCTCCACATTAAGTAAGATACGTATTTGAAAATTTCAATCTTATGATTTAAGCCATTATAAAATGAATTGAAGTCATAACAATGTAGACATCAAAAAATATTTCTACATGTATTTAAAATTACTACAGCTAAAAAAAAACTGAAAAATAACTTGTATATAAAATTGTAATATTATATGTAGTATGTATATGTACACTTTTTTTAAATTGTGAATTTTTACCTTTCAAAAATTTATAAAATACGATTAATTAAATCAAAGTAAGGTTCAGTTCATACAAAAATCTATTACGAACTGCAAAAAAACTGAGAAAAAATTAAACACAATTTGAATGAGCATGAAAAAGTTTACAAAACAATATTTTAATATTCTGAAATAGAATATTATGTAAATATATCTTGTATAACCAACTACACATTAAAATAAAACTACAATACAATAAGCCAGATGCACCTAACAATCATTCAAAATATTATGTGTGCTGATTCATGTTATACTAAAATATATTTTTATTTATGTATAATTTTGTTTATTAAAATAATACAAATTTCTTAAAAATAGCTACATAATCCCCTTTGATGTGATTAATTTACAAAGGCATGACAGATGCGCTCAGCACTTTACAAAGACACTTGTTAACAAACATAAGTAATATCAAGTTCAACCACACACAATTCAAATCATTAGTTTATAAAAGATTTATAGCTCCAGATGTTTAATTATTTTATTTATTATGATTTTTCTCAATTTATAAGGTACCCAATTAAAAAAGTGAATTAATCCTGTTGTACTAACACAAGAGGCAAGTAAAATAATTTAACTACAAACAAAATTACACATATATGATAAAGATGACATTGCTTCATCCTTTTTGCATTGATAAAATAATACACAAAAAATATTTATTACAATTTTACCAATATTCTGAGTGACATCAATGTAAAAAAAACTAACCCATAAAAACGTTTTTATTACACTCTCTTTCTCATTTACTAGTTGAAACAGGTTTGGTGCTTACCCCATGCATTGGACTTGAGTCGGGCGACATTACGAAAGAGAGTAATAAAAAATTTCAAAAAATCCAAAATTATACTATAATTATTAATTTTTTTTAAACTAAAATTTATTAGATCATTTTTATCGTCGCCACGAGTCTTCCTGCAAAGTTTCAGCTCGATTGGATCACGGGAAAAGGGTTAAAAATCGATCCAAAGTTTTTTCAACACACAAGCAAGCAGATGCTACGAGTGAAAAGAAAGGGAGTAATGAACGATTTTTCAAACTAAATAAATTTTTGAGTATTCTTTCACTTTACTTTTAAACATTGATTGTACATACATATTTCAAATTTGTACAAGAAGCCAAGAATTTCAAAATTTGAAGTAAATGCTATGTATTGTTTGTATAAGTACATATTAATTTTATCTGAACACATGTACTATGTAGCTCCATATCAATCTATACATTACAATTTTACACTACAGTCACATACAGTTTACAAAACATTATGTTTCTCAATAAAATATTGCTGATGTTGTTATTGGTTTATTGCAAATTGAGTTTATGTTTACACATTAAATTTTGCGTAATGGAATATTGGACATTATTTTTAATTGTGATTTCATTCTAGCCGTAAGCTACAAACATGCCTGCATTTCATTTAACATAAACAATTCAATACCTATGCTCTATATCTATTCACAAATTAGATAAAAAATAATTAAACATATTCAGCAGAGAATTAAGATGTCACTTACTTGTGCAGTTTCTTCAATAAAAACAATCACACCATTGCTACTTCTCAATTGCATTGGCCGAGACTAACCAACTAATTAATTAATTAAATTATATATACATATATAATATATATATATATATTATATTATAATTATATATATATATATATATGCTAATATAATACTAATATCCCAAATCTAGAGCTTGGTGAAAGCGCAGCTTTAGAGTATTCAATTCTAAGTCTTTCCTCATTTAAAATCTAAACAAATCATCCAACAGTTTTTATTTTTTAGAAACTAATCTCTTCTGCACTAATTTAACAGCTAAACTGTGTATATTGATGCCATAACATTTCCAACATATTGACTCGGCTTAACATGTTGTCTCTGCTGAACTAGCCCAATGTACAACATTATACAAAAACAATTTATTAAACCTTATTTGAACTGGTGCTTGTGACAAAATTGACTACACGAAAGCGTTTGTGACTTGGTTCTTGAGTAGTAATGTTCCATAGTACTCACACCAATACCAACCAAATCAAATCCCTGATTGTTGACAGGAATGGTGGTACTTGACAAACGATATTGCCGCTAATTCTTTGCAAAATTCTTCCACTACTATGAGGCTCTCAAATACAGGTCCACTCTTGTCACTGAAACAATTCAATTAAATCTTATAAGATCATGAAATGTCACATCTTAGAAATTTAATGATTTTGAATATTTGTTGAGTTTTAAAAATAAATATTGTATATTGAGTTTATATTATTTTTTATTGAACTAGAACATAACTTAATGTAGTATCATCATCATCATCATAATGCTAGCTTTATATTTGTAAGAAAACATATTTTGCGTATACACAGATATTCCGTAACTAAGATACAGAAAATGTATATTTTGTTGGAGGCCTGTCGATTAATGCTTATACATTATACATATGTTTATAATTATTGTAAATAATATTCAGTTTATTACTTTTATATAAGAACAAAGGTTCTATCTAAGTTATCATCCTAAAAAAGTTGTAGTCTAACGTATACATTCTGATATAAATGAATGATAAAAACCCACATTTTCAAAAAAAAAGCCGAAATATGCATTTGCAGTGAATGTCCAGCCTTTACATACAAAATTAGTGTATTTTCCGCTTTAATATCAGTTTTTTCTCTGAAAAAATTGTTTTTTTTTTTTTATATATTGTATGCGAAGAACATTTTCTATGTATGTACTGGTACAAAAAAGTAAAAAATGGATTTTTGTTAGATATCCGAGTTTACTTAGGGAACCGTCCGTATAACAACTTGCAGCTTACCTTTCATCAGTAGAATTATCCCCGAGCAACCTTTGTCTAGTCTGTTCAATAATGGTGTTAAATGTTTTCACCTTGGGTATTTGAGAAAGGAAAACTTTTGAAAGTTTCTGCAATGATTTGAACAGTGTTGGTACATTTTTACCAGTCGGCAAAACTGGATTTAAAAGATATTCATGCAGGTAGGGATGCGGCATCATTGCCAGTTTAGAGAATATGGCAGTCAACTGTAAATTTATTTGGTAAGGCTGGTTGTGCATATTGGACAGAAGTTTGAAAAGTGTCCGGAAAAATGGACCTTCATCAAAAACCATATCATCGTCTTCAGCCATTTCACTCAAACTGCATCTGTCCCTTGGACTTAAAACTAACTGTTGATGGAAGGAATTTGAAAACATTTCATGGTGATTTTCATTATCCAATTCGTTTTGTACTTTGTCCATGCATTCTATTGGTTTTTCACTGGAGGACTTTTGATTGTTGTTCGCTATTTTTATTTGTTCTCCTGGATGATTTTTATTATTTTCTGTCACTTGCTGAACTTTACTACAGTCAATCGAGCAGTTGTAATTTGAAAACCCAGGTTTATCTTGCTGGTCATTTTTCGGAATCAGATTGACGGAAGTGCCGACAGATCTAGTCTCAGGAGGGCGCTGGTACTTGTCGCGGATTCTACACGGAGAGCAGTCATTATGTAGGTCTGCTTCTGGTCTACTGTCACAGCTGTGGGTGGAACTGGCTGTAGGATCACTCCAAACAGCTTCTGTGGGCCAATTGAAACTCGATGTCGCCTCGATCCAAGCCTACCGAATAGCGATTTGTTATTAATAAAACTATTTATCTAATTAAAGATTATTATAGTGAAAGATGTAGAAGAAGCAATTACCGAATAATGTCTGTGGGCATCCTGCATATATTGCTCATACCCAACCCCACCAGGATCAGAGAGTAAATTTCGTGGAAGCAAAAGAAGGAAACTGAAAAACAATAAAATTAATTTAAACTACGTTGTAGCATAAAACATTTTCTATAGTACAATATGTGTAAATGATGCAAATGTTTTACCTGTTAATAACTTTGTGTATGTTACTGAGAGACATTGGTTGAGATCCTTCCGGCCAATGTGCAAATGTGTCATCTATACGGCCTTCACAGACCTTTTTTAATGTTTGTCTAAAATTTGAAATTAATTATTTAAAAAAAAAAAATTTGTATTTTCTATCAATCAAATAATCCGTTTTTGTTTTTTTCTTAACTATTACTACTGATCAAACAGGTCCTAAAGTTAGGTAAAATTAGGATTAGGTGCAACCTACCTATGAACTCAAAAATCAATGATTTAATTCTAGCTCTAGCATTGAAAATAATGTACAATATATTAAACCTAACATGAATTATTCTTTTAAATATTTTGTACTATTGAGATAACGAAAATTTAAATTAGTGGTTTCAAAGATACAAGGAATTTGGTAGAGTTACAATATGTTCTCAGGTTTTCACGGCCGTTCATGTAATTGCATGTAATTTTCTGGGATATTCTGTCACGTATCTTTAACCTCTCTGGCTGACGTTTCGGATCCCATTGCAGGGTCAATCATCAGGGTTTATATGTTGCGACAAGTGTGACAGGAAACGTCGGTCAGAGAGGTCAGAGATGCATGGCACAATATCCCAGAAAACTACATGCAGAAGAGTTATAACATGTTCTTTACAGCGAAAACATTTGTAAATATACATATTAACATTACCTATTGCTCTCTCTTTCATGCTGCAAGGACTGTGCATTGAGTCTGTCTCTTTCCTCATCCTCTGGATGGTAGGATGGTCGAGGAGGGGAATGATAACCACGTCCTTCTAAGAAACCCAGCACTAAACAGTGGAGAATATGTTCAGATGCTTTTTCCAACATTGTCTGCAAAGTGTTCAAAATTGCTATTGAAAATAATTGGCTGTATATGAAGGGTAAAAAAGTAAAGGCAGCATTATCCATCCCAATGGGGTGTTACTGAGATAAATGCAAAAAAACCTGTTCCTAAACCTACTCGAGAAAATCTCTCTAGAATCTATGAAGCCTACATCTTATTGGAAATAAGTTTCTAAAAACAATTACCACCTAAGTTTTCCTTTTACATGTGAATAAATAAATATTTAACTTTTAAAATATGGATGAAGCTGAGTTTGCTACCAAATAATGGACAATGCTGCTTTTGCTATTTACATAATTGGATATTGCTGTCTTTGGTATAATATTTCAGTCTAAAATCAACATCAACTCTCACTTTAGTATGAAGCTGTCATTTTATCATGTGACACATCCTTGGGGATTGATTGGTTGAAGTGGATATTGTTACCTTTGATTTTAATAGTGGTTTGGAAACATGACTTTGGAAGGGACAGAATTATATTTTTATAATATCTCAAATTTAATACATATATTCTAGATTAGCAATCCTCGGTGACTGCATTCAAAACATTTTGATTTTTTGGATATTGCTTTGCTTTTATATGCTTTTCCTTTGCTTTTATGCCCCTCATATGTAACATTATTACGAAAATTAAAAAACAGATTTACCTACCTCGAATAACCTAAGAGTTTCCAAACATAAATGCACACCCCCTTCTAAACAATTTTCTATCAATGTTTGTAGAACAGGACTGGCTGGTCTCACAGTGACATTTGCACAGTCGCCAACAAGCCAGCGACTAATTTCTACAAAAGAAGATCATACAACATTTATAATTGAGTCTATTTTATTGTCTACCAATCGAGTACCAAGAATGGAAAATAGCAAATATACCCAGTAATATAAGATTATTAAACCAAAATTTTGCCACTTATGTTTTATTTGAAGTATCAATAGTTTTTTTTCATAGTTTAGGCACCAAAACAAAAAAGTTTTAGGCACAAAACCAAAATTTTGCCACTTATGTTTTATTTGAAGTATCAATAGTTTTTTTTCATAGTTTAGGCACCAAAACAAAAAAGTTTTAGGCACAAAACCAAAATTTTGCCACTTATGTTTTATTTGAAGTATCAATAGTTTTTTTCATAGTTTTAGGCAATAGGAATGGTTGAAGATTTTAAATAATACAAAAAACACAACTAACCGTTGAGTAATTCATTTGAGTCAATTGATTTCAAACATTTCCCAACAACAGAAGTAACTAGTACAGCGTGGTGTCTTCCAGCCAAACCCAATTCTAACTCTGCAGCCAAAAAATGCCACCTACAAATGAAAAATTATTTTAGTTACATACAATGTTTTTAAACAAATAAACTCTTTAACGTAAAAACTCCTCGCCTAGCATGGATTTTTCCTTTATAGAGTTAAGTATATACAGTTAGAAATTTTCAAAAAATTGATATATTTTAATTTCAATTTCGTAATGTACATATATTTAAGTACACACACAGAAAATTTCAAGTCAATCCGGCGATTGTTTTCAAAGATACACGCATATTTGTAAACACGTGTCGGAGCGTTTCCAAAGCCGGAGCGCAGCGCTTACCTAGAACGCTGTCCCTTTTATTTTTACCTGCCTATTGTAAACGCTGTACCTTTTATTTACCTGTCCATTGTAAATGTTCCCTTCTAATGTATTCAGATGCCTAAAGTGAAAGTATGGTTCTGGAATAGACGACTCGATGTAAGTTGAAAAAAATAATTTTTTCCTCTATGTAAAGCGCTTTTGAAACTTTAAAGGCGTTTTTCTCAAAACTGTCTTTTTAAAATCGGTGACAAAGATTTCTCGGAAACGGTTCAACCAATCAGTCTTAAATTTTGACACAAGCTTCTTAAGTATATTTTTTAGTAATTAATCAAAGGTATTTTCTCGCCGATAAATATATATTTTTTTATAAACAATTTAAGGCCAAAATTTTGGTCAAAAATCGTTATTTTTTTGAGAAGTAGCCATTTTATCAAAAAAAATATTTTGCTTATTCCTTCGATTAATTACAAGATTATACATTATTTTAACGAAATCCGTTTGGTTTTTTCATTTTAGATGATTCAGTTCAGAGATATTGTTGTCACCGCAAGATGCCTTTTTTGAGAGGAGCTCCTGGAGATCAGCTATAGCAGCTTTCAAAATTATTATTTTACAAGTAAAAAATGTTAAAATACAGTTAAAAGTAACCATAATATGTGTACAAATTTTCACATTAATAAATTTAAAAATCTTCTCAGTAAAAAATCTTGAAAAATCGCTTTTTTGGGCCTCGTGACTGTATATAACCCCTTAATATAGGAACGCATCCCATCACCTGACAAGAAAAATAGATCCCCGCACAAACACAAAAACAAATAAGCACACATTTCTTTTTTAATGACAGCTTACCGAAGTGTTGTAGCTAAGTTTGCAGCAATAACAGCATGACATTCCTTGGCTAAGGTATCACAGTAATCCAACCAGGAAAGAAATACTGTCATTTCTCTCAATCCAATTGATTTGGTACATCTGTCAGCAAATTCTTGACTCGCGTAACTGTGAACAAATACGCTAGTTGAAAATTTCACATCAGATAAAAAAAGAAAATATTTAAAAAAGTGATTTCATGTTTATTAATTGCAAATTCTCACATGCAGGACATATCATAAGCGAAGAACTATAGACCAAATTGAACTGTTTCAGAAGTGAAAATATTATAAATATGTAGAAATTTGTTACAAAAATATTTTTTTTTTACATTCTAAACATTATTAGGATTCAATCAATCTAACATTTCCAATATTATTTCAAAATAATTTGGTAAAAACAGACATCTAATTCTGTTTCTTCAATATTGATATGAATTTCTACAAAAACGATGATGTATATATTATTATTCATTGTCCTATTGAAATTTTTTTATTTATCATTAGACTATGATAAATACAAAAATAGTATTTGAGTTAATAATGCAGAAATATTGAAAGAATGATTAACTACCTGGTCAAAAAATATCACAACTCTAAATAAACTGTACAAAATTGAAAGATAGAAAATAAAGTCTTGACTTTTCATAACTCATAATATGTTTGCGATATGTCGAGATAATACTACTTTCAGTTGATAAAGTTTTGAATTTTAATAAATATTTAGTTCACGAATTCCACATGGGCGCAATTCCACCCATTCGGAATTGAACGTTACATTATGTAAAGTGATCACTTAAGCCCTATAAACACCCAAAAAGACTTCCATACCTACTTTCCCATATAAAAATAAATAAATAAAATAGCTCTATGAGACATGTATAATAAATCTAGCTTAAGGATTCATAAGAAACTTACTTCCAACAATACATATTTGTAAAGTAAAGTTATCAGCGATATTATGCATGCAGCATGCAAAATACTTTTTATGAACTGCTGTCAGTAATATGTACATAGTTGCGCATATGACGTATCATACATTTACTGATTCACAATGTCATGCGAAATAGTTAAAAAAAAAGTATTTATAATTCTGATTAATTTGATGCAAAATACAATGTAAAATTATACATAGTTTCAAAACAAACTTACACAACACAAACACAATGTATTTAATTGGAAATTTCAAAAAATTAATTTATATTTTATTTTTTTATCTAATAATACACCATGTCAAAAATATTTTCCTAAAGTTTCAAGTCAATCAGCATAAAACTCTAGGAGCCTTTGGAAATTACTTTCACTAGTCTCAGCCAGGCGAAGTGTTGATATATCTATATTATTTGTCTTTCTTTCTCGAGAGGCGAGAATTCGTCTCAAAGAGTAACAGGATGCCCTATACATTCCAGCTGCAGCAAGAACTTTGCTCTATGGAACTGGAATCGACGATTCTATGCAAGTTTAAAAAAAAAATTCTCTGTCGCTTTTTTCTAAAAGCTTGCACAGACTTGTGAGACATTTTTTTTCAATAATATTACAAAGTAAACAATTATCTTAAATTTAATAAAATATGTAATTGTAATTTCTGTCAGTTTGTTTACTTACAATTTTTGTTTTTAAACACACCTTTTTTAAAAAATATTTTATTTTGTATGGTTTTTTCCAAACCTGTTTACATGGTTGACAACTTTTTTACGTGAATAAATAAAGAATATAGGTATGTCATTGTTTTAAAAGAATATAGGTATGTTATTATTTTAAAATTAGCACCAAAAAAACCAAAAACTTTTTCTATATTCCTGATGAATTCAACTATTTAATCAAGGCACTGCATATTGTGTCTTAAATATGTTGCGTCTTAAATATTGCAGCATTCCATTGCTTAAATCAGGAATATCAACCAATATTTAGATTTTTTATTGTTTTTGTTTTAAGATAGGTAACAATATCTATTCTTTTGAATATTGAGTAAAAAAGTTGTCAACTTTGTAAAAAGGGTAAAAAAATTGCATAAAAAAATTAATATTTTTTAAAAACAGTATTTACAAAGCATAAATTGTAAGTAAACAAACTGATAGAATTTACAATAATTTTAATAAATTTAAGAGAATTGTTTACTTTGTAATATTATTGAGAAAAAGACATCTCACGAGTCCATACAGTTAAGGCCTGCAAAGTGGAGCAATTTTCTTCATTTTTAAAACATTGTAGGTTTGGTAATTTAATTGATTAAATAAGTTATTTTGTATCATTTTAAGATATCCGTATTTTAAACACATGGAACCCGATGAATAAATTTTAATACGATATCTTTCCATACAAAAATGTGATAAAAAATGTAAGAGAAGATATGAGAAAAATTGTCAATTTGGCTCAATTTGCCTTGAGACATTCAAGATGTGATTCTGCAAAATTTAAAGTGTGTGGTTGATTTTTCTAAAAAAATCAACTTCCACTTCGTCATTATTATCAGGTTGCACAGTATAATTCATGCACGCCGTAAAATACCTTCATTTAACACTTCGTGATTTGCTACACTGCCATTAGAATTAGCCAATCATGATACGCATACGCATCAACACCCCAAGCCCGCCAATTCGTCGCGAATATGATGCAAACACTTATTCATCTTGATTTTCTTCAAATTGGAGAAATATTATGTCAGTTCATTAATCAATCCAGTTTCATTAATGTTATAAATTTGTTTCAGAATGAGATCTTTAATTTGTATAAATGCTTGAAGGGAATGAGATGAATTCGCATGCAGCTAGTTCATCACTGCTTAGTTTTTGTCTGGAACGGCAATTCGTTGAATACCACGCATTTTTTTGAACCACGTTAATTATCCAGAAGATGAGCTAATTACTGAAAATATTTTATTTTGACACTAATAAATACGCACAAATAAAATAAAAACTGTGGCACTCCTTAAAGTTGAATGCTAATAATTTACACATTCTATTGTAAGGAAGTGACAATGACAACTGGATGCAACTAACGAACTTAATAAAAATGGTAATAATAAAATTAAAATATTTTTGAGAGGTCACTTTATGGACATGACGGACAGCTAGTATGCTTGACTCTAAGCATGTGTTTGGCCATTATGAATAATGTGAAATATTTTATAAAATTAAAAGTTATAAAATAAAAATGTAATGACTTTAGAAACATTCCGGTTAATCTGCATCCCTTTTAATCAGATCCTGGATAATTTTATATTATTTTAAATAGGTAAATGGAAACATTATTTTACCTTCCTGAAAAGAATTGGATTTGAGACATTCAGTATCCAAGACAAAGTAAATAAAAACTAACCCCCACGTTATATTCAGCTGTTCAATATCACAGGGATCTGTGTCTGCCGGAAGCGCTCTGTATTTGTCAATCAAAATGTCAACAAGGCTCTCTGCAAGCATATTGGTGCTGACAGTGAGGTGGGCTATCTTATCATCAGGTAATGATGCAACAATCATCACTCCTTCGCATGCTCGGAGTACTATGTGATTATCCTAAGCATTATAAAAAATTGTGTTAGTAAATAATGCACAAAATACAAACTAGTATAATAGTTTTGTATCAAGTTACACCATAATATTTTAAGTAAGATGAAAAATAGACAACGTAGATGTTTGTGAACCATAAATAATAAAACAGTATATTTTTTTCAATTTATTAGCCCACCAAACCAATTTTTGAAAATTTCACTAATTTAAAAAAAATGCTCACAACTAATGCAAGATTTAATCGCTTTTCTATGTTTCATAAATAATTTTAAAAATTTGTGACACTTAATGTTCACATCCGTGACACATTATTCTGTTTATTATTTGAAACTAGCAATAATTATTCACGCAAGTTAAATATTTTTCAGTCCTTTTTTTCAAATAGTAAAGTACATAATTTTTTTTTTTCAGATTTTATGTGTTTTGTAATGCTGAACTAGCAAATATGAGTGGAATATATGAATGAATACTTACAGCGCTCATCAAATACGACAATAATAAATCCATAAGTAAAAATGTGTCATTTTCATGTAAACCATTTTCAGTATTCTTGTTTTCCAAGAGGTAATCATCAAACGAAGATGAAATGGAGCCTTCTTCGGTGGACTCCTTGTGCGGAGCATCCTTTGGAAGATCGGACATTGGTTGAGAAACTATTGAAATTTTCTTTGGTGGTATTGGTAACGTGTCAAAATCAAATAATTTGTTTTTCTTTGGTTTCTTCATTGTGCATGTTGAAAAAACAGAAGTCGAGGGAAAGAATACATCGTCATTTCTGGTCAGAAATAAGTACGCCAATTTAGGTTGCTTTCTGACGAGTCCACACAAAGTTAAAAGTAGTTCCACTTCTTCCTTTTCTGTAGGAGAAGTGTGGCTGTTTTGACATGAAATGAGGAGTTTCTGAAAATGTTCCAACACATAAAGCTCATAAAATAAGTAAAATATTTTTTTTAATTACAAGACGATTAATAAAATCTTAAATCAACTTGGGTGTTTTGGTGAAAATACCAATTTAAATGAGATTTTAGCAAATTTATATTGGATTAAGAATTACCTGTATGGGAACGTAAAGAGTAGGTTCTTGTATCGGTACCAGCTTCACTCTTCTGAGGAGAGCAGTGTACCAGGCCAACACGGCTCCTCTTATTCCCGGAGGACGGTCACCTTGTGCCAGGGCTGTAAGACAAGAGGGTAGGCCAAGTCTCTCACTGACCAGCTCTTGGAGACATCGACCCATTTCATCAGGATTCTCTAACTCCTCGTCCACCAAAAACTGTAAAAAAAAATACAACCATTTAGCCTTTTAGAAATATTACTAACTCAATGAGATTATTTTAATTTAGAGCAATAAGACAAGAAAAATTCAGTACAGATTTTTTAGTTGATTATTTAAATATTAATTTATCAATACGCCAAGCACACATTGAAAGACTGACTATTAGATTTTGAGTGAAGCTTATCTAAAATAATATATGCACTCAAGTTTATTTTTAATAGTTTATTTTTCAAACTCTACAATTACATTACAACTTTATTACCCTCTCACATATCACATATAATTGGATAGGCGCACGCAGTGAGTACTATGAAGCATAATTTTTAGGCAGACATACATTGAAAAAAAACATGTGTGACAGAATATCATGTCATATGAAAATCTGAATAATTGTAATAGGAACATTATAAGATATATCTTTTAATTAATTTTTTTTCAAAATATACACTTTTGTAAATGTCATGCTATAATGTTCTCACTGCACACCCCTGTAATTAAATGAGTCCATAATAAAACAATGACCATGTTGTAAGTACTGCATGATTCATCAATACGTGGTTTAGTCGTGGTCTTGTGAGATTGCTATCCTCAAGTTCAATCGGTCCGCAGTTCTTTCAAGATTGAACAGTCTAGTTTGTAACTAGATTGAATGAAATTTAGAAATTGTATCTTTAGTATAGTAGGGACTATTTGTTGAGACTTGTTCGTTCGCAAACTCTATCCTGTATGAGTCAAAATATTATTTTTTCAAATAAAGTATAACAGAAATTAGATAAACTTGCTTACTTACTACCACACCGTTTCCCCATGTGGGTAGGCAGAGAGGATAGAGCACCACACTCTTCTGTCCTGACATACAACTCTCGCCTCATCCACATTCATACATCTTCGCATGAAGCCTAGAAGCCTCAACAACCGGCGAGCTTGCATGCATGCGAAAATTAAATAAAAATGTATGAATTTAGTTATGAACAATTTTATTAATCTTGTGCTGTAGAAGGTTGGGTCCAACCGAAACTAGTTGATATTGTACGTGTATACTAACTAATAAAGTGATTTAAAACTAAATATCTTTTTTGACAAATTGTTACCTGAAGCATTTCATGTAGATGAAGAGGTATTTTCGTGTTCTCAACGTGCACATTATGTTGTGCATTGTCAGCTATGTAAAAATTTTGTATCAGTTTCCAATGGTACTGGAAGTCTACCAGACGGGATGCTGGAGGAGCGAGCTAAAAAAAAATTGTAATGTAATCATACATGTACCATATGCATACAATTTTTATATAATTGTATTTTTATATTTTATATAATTTTTATAAAATTGTAATGTAATCATACATGTACAGGAGGAGCGAGCTAAAACAAATTGTAATGTAATCATACATGTACTATATATATA
>JADDOH010014865.1:0-18132 GCA_016648135.1 Agrypnia vestita | reverse complement strand
GGACAAACGGTGTAGATTTGTATAGGGAACAGACAGACAGATAGACAGACATTGATTTTTATAGATATAGATAGATGTAAGTATGTGCGTAAATAAAAAATATGGCATTAAAACATGTGTGGTTATTCCGTCATATTTGAAGTTCAATTTTCAATGATTGTATATTTGAGAGCTTTATTAGCAAAGTCAAATACTACAGTGAACATTAAATTCCAATTATTTTTCATCTTGTTGATAGAAATTGTCTATATATCAAAAAAAATACTTTGTTTTTATTCAGCCAATCATTTTTTACCCATATGCAAAAAAAATATTTTTAATTTACAAATTCAAATAAACGTGAAACAGACATTGATGATATTCGATAGAAAAACAAAAAAAGCTTGTTAATTTGACGAATAAAAATATTTATATTTGAAAAAAATTAATTATGAAAGATCAAACAATTTTATTCTGGGAAAAATGTATTCTGGATTATTTAAATATTTTAATGGGCTTTTTTCAACCATTTGCACCTGAGGCGTTTTCCCGAATTTTCTGGATGTATTGCGATGAGAAAAGAAAGTCGGAAGAACTTTTCTGGTGAATAAATAGTGAGAGACCTGGATAACGTAAAGAACATCAGTCCACATCTAGTCCTACGGCTATAGTTTTTATTTTAAACTGTTTCATTATACAACTTCAATCAATGCTTATCCAATTTTGCTTGTTCGCGTTTCAATTTTATTTTCCTGAATCTGTAAGACAATCTTACTGAACCGAATATTTTCCTAATGAAGCCGAATAATATTCGTTCTATTTTTACGACTGATTCTTGTGGTTGGCAAGTAAATTTTTCGCACTTACAGTATATTTCTTCGAAAGGACTATTTTTTGGTGAGAATTGCGCGTACATCACTTACAAATATTAAAATGTTAATAATTGTATATTTACTGAGATACTAAATGTTTAGTGTGTACTCCAACGATTATTTTGCTTGTCAGTGTGAAGCGTAATTTGTGATAATCTGCTAATAGAGTGGCATTGTTTAAATTGATTATTATTAGAGTTAATTATTACCATGTATGATAGAGTAAAGAACGAAGATATTAGGAATTAATGTAAAGCTGATCGTAGCATAATGCATAGAATAAAAAAAGCGTCGCTCAGGTGGTTTGGGCATGTTAAGCGAATGAATGAGGAAAGAATGGTAAGACAGATATATGATGCCAGTGTTGACGGCGCCAGAAAGAGAGGGCGACCACGGAAGACGTGGCATGACCAGATTAACCAGATACTGGAATGGAGTGGTCCCATTAGAAGCCTGAACAACCGTCGAGTTTGCATGCGAAGGTGTATGAATGTAGACGAAGCGAAAGTTGTATGTCAGGGCAGAATGGTATGGCGCTCTATCCTCTCTGCCTACCCCCACGGGGAAACGGCGTGATGGTAAGTTAGTTAATTAGTAATTATTCAGGCTAACGAGATGAGTTTTCTAAGGGGGGTAGCGGGAGTCACACACTCGGCTTGCAGCCCCTACATAGAAAAATCACAAATGAGTGTGAATGCCAGAGGAACGAATACCAAGTAGAATCCTCTTGGCAACCCACGGAAGACGGCCGGTAGACCGCCCCAGATTAAGCTGGGAGTAGCGACAAAAAATGTGTTTGAAAACAGAATGGGTCTGGACTGGTTGACTCATGCAGAAGCAGCGCAAGACAGGGGAAAATGGAAGTACCTTGTCCAGTTTTTGGGCCCCCGACCCTACTAGGACAAGAGGATGAAGATGATAATGATGCTTATATCTAATAAATTTTTATGACCTGTGCAGTTTCTTCGGATCTGGTAAAAATAAAAAACTCAAATACCCCATTAAATAATAAACCATAGAAACATAAATATTAAAGCATAAAATAAATAATACATAACAATAAATAATTACAATCTATCCGGCCATGTCAAGTCTTTTATTTCTGATGACATTAGCATCCGCGTCATATATCTATGTATATATATTCTCTTATTTTTTCAATACAACCATACGATAAACCACCTTAATGACATTTTTTTTATAAATTCTGTTCAAGGATCGATAATTTTCTTAATAATTTTATAATTAAAACTAACTACTTAATTTTTTATTAGGTACTGTCCATCGTCCATAGTAATTTAGACAAAACAAGTTATTCGTTAATTTTTTTGTTTGAATTATTGTAATACTTATTATATAAAAGCTGTATGTATCTTAAATAAAATAAAAACATAATTAATATATAAACTTTTATGTCTTATTTTTTTAAAAACTTTCTTTATATTTGGCCTTTTTTAATATATTGTTCAATTTTTAAATTGATTAAAGTAAAAAATGTAAAAAGTAAATGTAAAATAAAAAAAGAAGTAAACATGAATAAAAAAAGTGAAAAATGGAGTAGGTACGTAAAAAGTAGAAAATCAAAAATATATTAAGTTTTAACACTTTGATTTTCTGAGACGCGTTTCGCCTTATAAGGGCATTATCAATTAATTTTTTTTATATTCAACTACTTGTATTTATATTAAAAACATTGAAAAGAAATGCTATATAATTTTATTCTTAAATCTACAAGCATCTGTTTTCAATATTTTTATTATAAATACAACTTCTTGAATGTAAAATATTTAGATTGATAATGCCTTCATGAGGCGAAACGCGTCTCAGAAAATTAAAAAGTTTAAAACGTATAAACAATTGTTATTATTTCCATGTGTGTGACCATGGAGTTCTAGAAACTTACCTCTGAAACAATAGAAATCTAAAATATACTTTAATATTAAAAAAAAAAAAAAAATTTAAATACGTAAAAAAAAAACCATGACATTAATAAAATTTAAAAAGAAATGCTTTACTGCATTATTTGCGTTGTCCGCGAAGCGGGAATTATCTAGCGACAGTAGTTAATACTGTTACCTGTCCCGCGTTTAGTTACAAAAATCTTCCTGTTCCTTGGTCCATATATAGCGGCGGTCGCGGTCTTCGCAGGGAATTCTCAAAAGTGCGTTACCACTAAAAGATCGCGCGGAGAATTCATCTCGACGCAGCATCCCGGGGGGGGGGTGGCGGGGGGCGGAGCGCGCGGGGGGCGGGCCGCCAGACGCAGACAGTTGTCCGCTGTCCGCCGCGCCGCCAGCACGCGCGCGCCGTCTCCCAGACCCCGAACATCGCGACCCAGACACCCAGTCTGCCGAGTCCGACAGGAACCCCTGCGAGTGTCCCGTGTCCCGTGTCCCGTGGCTGGTGGCGAGATCCGCCTCGTGTCGTATTCTGTCCCATTTGCGCTTTTTTTGATTTTGTTCACTTTTGGCTCGAGTTTTGCGGACGCTCCGGCGTTGTTTACTTTTGAAAGTTCGCCGAAGCGGCTCGCCGGCTGTCCCCGCCGGGGTAGCCCGTGCCATTTGTTTTTAACATTTTTGTTTCTGTGTGTTGTGTTCCGGTGACCGGCCCGCTCGGGCGCGTTTTCGATTTTATTTTTGCGCGTCCGTTCCGTCGAACGTTTCGACGTCCTTTTGTCGCTCGCGTATTCGGTTAGCCGCGGTTTTTTTGGTTCGCTCGCCAGTCGCGGTTCTTTACTTATCGACGATATATCCTCGGACGACCGCTCGACCGAACTTTATCGAGTTAACCGGGTGTCGAAACGAACGCTAATCTTCGGTTTATCACCCGTCTACTACTTTCCGCCAGACGTCTAATCGGCCGAGGATTACGCGAAATCGAATACGTCCGATTAATTAACCGGAAGGGATAAGCGGAACGAGTCGCGAGAGGGATTATGAGAGAGGGTCGGCGGAATTAGAAGAGACCCTCCTTACCCTCGCCATGCGGCCGCTGCTGCTGCTGCTGACGGCGTCCCTGTGGGCGGTCGCCTCCGCCGAGAGCTACGTGCGCACCTTCGCGGCCCAGCCCGCGGACCCCTGCTACGAGGAGGACCGGCCCCGCCGCTGCATCCCCGACTTCGTGAACGCGGCCTTCAACGCGCCCGTGTCCGCCTCCAGCACCTGCGGCCGCCACGCCCCCGCGCGCTACTGCGACCCGCCGCAGGGCTCGCGGCCCCCGGCCTGCCACGTCTGCGACGACGCGCAGCCCAGGAGGAGGTTCCCGTCGCTGTACCTCACGGACCTGAACAACCCCAACAACGTGACCTGCTGGCGCTCCGACCCGCTGCCGCCGCCGCTGTCCCCGGACTCGCCCCCCGACAACGTGACGCTGACGCTGTCTCTGGGCAAGAAGTACGAGCTGACCTACGTGAGCCTGCAGTTCTGCCCGCGCGCCGCCAAGCCCGACTCGATCGCCATCTACAAGAGCGTCGACTACGGGAAGACCTGGCAGCCGTTCCAGTTCTACTCCAGCCAGTGCCGGCGCGTGTACGGGCGGCCCAACCGCGCCACGGTGACCAAGGCCAACGAGCAGGAGGCGCGCTGCTCGGACTCGCACCGCCACGGCGCCGGCGCGGAGGGCGCGGGCCCGGCGGGCCGTGTGGCCTTCAGCACCCTGGAGGGCCGGCCCAGCGCCGCTGACTTCGACACCTCCCCCGTGCTTCAGGACTGGGTGACGGCCACCGACGTCAAGGTGGTGTTCAACCGCCTGCACATGCCGGCCGAGCCCGACCTGGGGGACGAGACGGCGGCCGAGGGGCCGGACCCGAGCGACGGCTACTCGCTCAACACCGTGGAGACCGTGACGACCGTGTCCTCGGGCACCATGTCGCACCACTACGCCGTGTCGGACTTCGCGGTGGGCGGCAGGTGCAAGTGCAACGGGCACGCCAGCCGCTGCACGCAGGGCAAGGACGGGGTGACCTGCGACTGCCGGCACAACACGGTGGGCCGGGACTGCGAGCGCTGCAAGCCCTTCCACTTCGACCGCCCCTGGGGCAGAGCCACCGCAAGGGACTCCAACGAATGTAAAGGTAAGAACTCACTTCACTCTTGTACTGTATATAGTGATGACTCCCTGTTATTATAATTATAGGTTTGCAGGTTTATTTGTTAAAATGATCATGCGACACATTCTATAATATCCACCCCACGTTGGCACAAAGCTTTGGCATTCTATTTATTTTGTCTATCGGAACGGTACGATGTAAATTATCGGTTAGAAGATTGGCAGCGGTCAATTGTCTGATCTTTTGGGTGGTCGGCCTCCATGTGCACCGTCTGTTAGGTCTTGTGTCCTATAAATCGGTATCCTCCTTGTCGCATATTCCTGTTAAAGCAGTTTCCCGGATTTCTAAGGATTTTTACTAAGATAGAGTGAAGAATACTCATTTATGGCGTTCTCACGGAGATTGGGTTTTGCTGGTGTCTCGATGGACCTTGACACAACGATATAACCGCACGGCAATCAACTAAGTCCTTGTTGAAGCGCCAATAATCTTGATTAGGTATAATAAATGTTTTTGTACGCACCACCTCTTATTTAATAATGAGAAATATACTTTTTGTTCATAATTGTTATTAATACAACTATTTTTAATATATTATTGAAAGATTTGGCGTTAAAATTTTTTTGTTAACGCCAATGTTTGAGTTTGCCGACGATGGGGTTAACAAAATTTCATGCGGAGAATGTAATAGTAAATACATCGTCAAAGTTATAGAAATCTTAACATTAGACTAATAGAGTATCTCGTTGTCTAACTGGTAATAACTTTTCTGAATTAGCAAACCACTTTATGGATAATTACCATTATTTTCATTCATTAAATTTAGTGACATTTGAACTAAACTACTGCTTGCATTAAATTGCTAAAGACTATTTATTATCTTCGCCAATTTTTCTTCTCTCCTCTCGATACTCTCATTACAATTACTTTTACACCAGTAATTCCGCTCATTTTGTCAGTAACTAATTTAAATGTGGTCAGTTTGATGCTTCACCTATCGAAGACAGAGAAAGAGAGAGAGAGAGTAATAAATGGCTAGTTCAAAACTGAAGTAATCCAAGTAGCATTTTGTTAATGTTGAGATAATGAATAAAACGCGTGTTTAACATAATATGTATTAAAAGATGTTTGATAAATGATAGATATAAACATAACTTAGGCTTAATGAACGGTGAAGTGATCCAAGTAGAATTTAATCAACTTAGATCACTTTTGCAGGAAAAAAAATCATTTTTAACACAAAACAGAAATGTAAAAAAAAAGAGTCTGTTCAAAAAAGTTCTGAATTGCATTTACTTTCGTACAAACTTAATTCACACCCAAGGAGTCCAAAAAGTGATTTAGCTTAGTCTTGATTATCTCTACTCGAGTTTAATATTTAATTAAACTCGAGTAGAGATAACGTAGCTTATTTTCCATCCATCCATTTAAATGATCATTATATTTAATATGTTTTATTAGAATTATCTGTATACTATAACTGCGAACCTTTTCATCTATGATTTTAATTGACATCTCCTATTTGACAGTCTCGAAACTATAGTCGCGACAGTATATAACTTAATTGTGTAGTAAATCATTCTGTAACAGAACGTGTAAATCGTGTTAATTAATTAATGATGACATGTTGCGTATTATTATACCTGGAAGTCTGTCTCTGTCTCATCTGGTTGACAATTGAAGACGCACACCACATTTGTTTGCCTAGGTGGTAAATATGATAGCAATTGTCAACAACGTTTCTCAGATAACTGCGGCGTTTAGTCTTATTTGCACCGCCGGGGAATCATTTCACGATTTGTAAATTCGTTGATTCAACTTCAAAGGAATTGGGATTAGAAAGTGTATCGTCCGTTAATGAAACGGGCATAACTGTTTATGGGAAATAGGATGTGGTCTTTGTGTTAATAACCTTAATCATGCGCAGGCGCGCGTGGCTTAGTGTGTCAGTCACAACCGGGGACTACTTCGAGGCCTGGTTTTGGTCCAGACAAATGCAGACTCTAGCTGACTAGGGACCCAAGGTCTCCATTGTTAATTTTTTTTTAAATAAACATAACAAGTTTTTACGCAAATAATTGCATTTTCATCTACATATTTTAAATTTCGCGCAAAAACGCCCGCAGCTGTCATTTCGTCTACGTGACGTCAAGCCTCAGTAAACATTGCATTGTGTCTATGTCAACGGTTCAAAGACACGGTGATGGGTACTGAGGCGTGACGTCATTCGCTCTGACCGGTGTTTCAGTTAAAATGGCGGATTGCACAATTTTATACTTTTATTATATTGAATATTCTTCTTAATCTTGATGTGATAATCTTTTAAAATATTTTCTTCTCTAAAATCGCTTACCTATTCTTTAATACTGTCATCATGCCTATAATTTTTAAAAACTTATTTCCAATAAGATGCAGGTTTCATAGATTCCAGAGAAAATTACTTGAGTAAGGGTTTTTTTTTTATCTCGGAAAAACTTCATTGGGATATTGCTGCCCTTGCTTTTATACCCCTCATTTACATTTATACACCACCTGTACGTTCGCAATTATAGGCTACAAGGGCCTGTTCAATCATAATAATTAATGTCGGTTGGATGGGTGGTCACGAAATTCGGGAATAAGTTAGGAAAGGTAGGAGGGAAGAACTGAGTTTGCAATGTGCCAATAATAGTGTGACGACTCAACCACAGGTGTAGGTGGCGAACATTTCCGGCCGCCATGAATTTTTTCCCCAATTATTTCACACTTTTGTACCTACGTAATAAAAATCTACAGTAATAACAATTTGCAGATTAGTTTCAGGTTTATATTTAATTAAAAAGTGAAAAAAGTATATTTTAAAGGTTACTTATGCATTTATTAAAAATCAGTTGAAATACATAAAGACTTGGGAAGCATTAATAAATTATTATATACGCTAAAAATAAATCAGCAAAGGAAAGTGATAATAACTCATAATATAAGAAATCCTAAAAATTCCAAAAATTAAATAACATTAAAATCCATTAGTCCCGAAATTTTAATTTCATAGTAGATAACCCCGATAGTTGAAAAAAATATTTAGATTTTCTTCACAAGTGAGAACCAAGAATGTGTCAATATCGGGTACATTAATAATAGAAATTCTCACGATCTTTGTATTATCATAATAAATATTGCGTTTTCGAAATGATGTCTTTAAATAGGTATGCAAAAATACAGATGTTTTTCACAAAATGAGATTTACGGTTTTTGGCGAATTTGGCAATCGCATCGCGATTTTTTTTCGTATTTTGAATTTCGATTTAAAAGGGTTCCGTATAATTCGAAATGTTTTATTTTGGGTCCCTTAAATTTCGAATAAACAAGGTTCTACTGTATATTGTTATTGTTTCATACTAATTTTTCGATAATTTATAATTTTTTTAGTCTTCTAAACGTGTTTTGAGATTAGTTAAAAATATCCATATACCTATTTCTTTGCTGCGATGTCGATTAATAATTCACATTTAAAATTCGGCTTTTGATTAAAATTGTCGATTGATATATTCTTATATGCTTATTTCACAATTATTTTATGCTATTTTTCGAAAACAACGTTGCCAAAATTGATAGAATTAATCTTAGAGATAATATAGATATGATCGTTGCAACAGTCGGTGCTTTAGAATTTACATTAAAATTTTTAACAAAAAAATATCCGATAATAAGTTGTACGCATGCATTTGGACACGTACAAGTTATACATATTCTGCCGTATTACGAAAATAGCAATATTGGGATCTTAATATTGTTATCCCAACATAAATATACAAAATAAAGCGGCTACTTTCATATGATATTAGCAAAAACAAGGATTGATGCACAATTCTATGTCTTTGTTAAGAATCAATAGAAAATATTTACTCATTCTAAAATAATATAAAATAAAATAATATATATATATATATATTACTAAAATCACTTATACTCCCTTTCATTGTAAAATATAACAACAATTAAAGAAAAATTAAAACATATAACATAACACTAAACTTACAGTAATTTAATATATTTCTAAAATGTCAGATTTTTAGAGCTTTGATAAGACACTTCATGCTTTGAAGATTAAATTCTAAAAACATTTGTCAGTCAATTTAGATTTTCGACATTCGTAGTGAAGTACCTATTAGTATACCGACGGAGTAATTCAAATTTAGAAAATATTCCGCGACGTTATCGGGCTGCCGTTGCTAATAATCAAACTTTTCTAATGATTCTAATTTGAAAAAAACCAATAAAATTTCTAAAAATCCGAAATTATATTAGAATTATTAATTTTTTTTAACGAGCAAGCCGGTAAGCAAGCAAGCAAACAGACGCCACGAGTTAATATAAAGGGAGCTTATATCCTGCTTAGGAAAAACCCTACAAACACATGGAATATTTCAATACCCAAAACGATATTGTTCAGCATAGCTGTAGCTCTTCCAACAGGCATAACCATCGGCAGGTTGGTCTATTGGAATGTGAAACAATCTATGCTAATGATGTCTAAGGACATTAATTGATGCATTATCGATCATACCGCGCAACAATCGATATAAATGTGTAATCAAATACACATTCCTTCTAGTTTCAAGCCAAGCCAAGCATACCCTGGAGAAACTCGGTTGGATAGAGCCCATGATAAAGCCCGTACTCTCTCATGTAGAGATGTCTCGGAAACTTCTTTTGGACTTTCTCCACCGTAAGAGAGTACTTGCTCTCATGTGGCCCCCAGATCATCTCCACTCTCGAGTCTACTCCGCACCAAGGAGTTGTAAAGAGTTCTCAGTACGCGGGTATTCTCGAAAACCCTGGCAGTACGCAGATGATGAAACTGCGCTGATGAAATGTTGAAAGAGATAATTTAAAATGTAACGGCACTTTAAGAAACCTTATAGGACACTATTTATATACGATTATTTTCCAAAAGCCTTTGAATCGTGCATGCTGCCAGTGATGACGTATGGAGTGGAGACTATGGCCCTTACAAAGAAAAGTGTAGAAAAGCTCAAATGCACGCAACGATCCATGGAGAGATCCATGCTTGAAGTAAGCCTAAGAGATTTATTAACGACGAAATTAGGCGCAGAACTAGAGTATTGGATATCATGGATCGTGTAGCGAAGCTAAAATAGCTATGGGCAGGACACGTTGCAAGACAGGATACTACAAGATGGCCTCCCAGAGTTCTGAAATGGAGACCTTGGGAAAATAAGAGAGGCATCGGAAGATCTCAAAAGAGATGGGTCGATGATATTGTCGCTGTGGGGGGAAAGAAATGGCTACAATTAGCCAACAACAGGGAAGAATGGAAAAATAAGGAAGAGGCCTATATCCAGCAGTGGAGAGACGAAGGCTGATGAAGAAGAAGAAGAAGAAGATTTTCCAAAATACAGAAGAGCCGCCAAGGGATGAATAATAATCAATAAAGTACCGTAATCTTGACTGGCGATTTCTGCGTTGGTTAGTCTTGGTCCCTCAAATCACGTGCGCGCGTTGCATTGCGCAGGAGAAGATTCCACGAAATTAAACGTGTAAACGAACAATGCGACAAAACAATCAGCGATTCTGCATTCCGCAAATGTCATCACATAATAATGTCGCAGTTGAAAAATATTGTTACGAAATACATTAATTTGCTGAAATTACCGGTAATTCGGTGATGGAATTTAGCCATATTTACCGGTAAATTGTGATGCATGCCCTAATATTAACTACACCAGCTGCGACCCGTCAATAATGACGGAACATTGATTCGCGCCTTTGCTAAGCCGTAGTATTATATTTATGGCATCGCCGCATATGAAACGCCCGGTTCGGATTCGATGGCCCGGGGTTCAAGCCCTATCTCCGGTCGTTTTGAAATTACGGACGTTACACGAAGTTACGGGGATGGACAGACGGACGGACGCACAGACAATTATGTTTGATAAACGCATTACTTACCTAATGTATCTCTCGCGCCGCACGGTGTTCAATAAACAAAACAAAAAAAATATTGCAAAACGACGCAAATTTTAAATGATATATTTCTTTAAGTATCGGAAAACGACGCAAATTTTAAATGATATATTTCTTTAAGTATCGGAATACGATATACATATCGTATCCGTTGACGAGCACATTGAATCAGGAAATGAAATAATTTGTTCAAAGTTTATTGGTTTACAACTACTTTCATTTTCAATAAGTTTAATACCTATTAATCCTCATTATCTTGTCTTTGAGATCGTATGTAACCTTATTCCATATACACAACAATTTCAATGATATTTAACTTTTATAGCAAACTTAAAATGAATATAATGTCGCGGTCATTCGAATTATGCTTGTATTTTCATAATTATGACAAATAATTAATCGAGGGTAGAAAGTAAAAAGGAGCACAATAAAGTTCTGTCAATTTCACTTTGTCAATGTTTCTTTTATTACTAAACGATTTCAATATTTGTTAATCCAAAAGGAAATAGTTTAATATTAAAATAAATATTGAAAAAATCAGATTGGCAAAACTTTCTTTTGCAGTAAAGTTCGAAATAATCACTAATGCCCTTTTGGCTTTCTACCCTCGATGCGAACACGGAATATGTGTCGCATCAATATTCTTACTATTTTAAAACTAAGCTAAACGCTTGTGCTATGAAAGTAGGCTCAAACCACCGACAGGCTACTCTTCACACATTCAATACTCTACATATTATTATTCAATTAATTAGTTTCTTCTTCTTCAGCCTTTATCTCTCCACTGCTGGATATAGGCCTCTTCCATACCCTTCTTCCCTTCCTTGGTATTTGATAATTGTAGTCATTTCTTTCTCCCCACAGCGTCTATACCGTCGGCCCATCTCTTTTGAGGTCTTCCGATGCCTCTTTTATTCTCCCAAGGTCTCCACTTCAGAACTCTGGGAGACCATCTTGTAACATCTTGCCTTGAAACATGCCCTGCCAATTGCCATTAATTATTTTAAAATTAGTTATAAAGTCCTGTCTAAATTTAAAATGTAATATTATTTTTATGTAGCATAATTTATCAGAATTATATTTTCTTTTTTAACGTTTCAGCGCTGAAATCGTAACACCACAAATATACATAAGCTTGAGTAAATCACGTAGTCACAATAATTGGGACCTCACTGGGAGTGGAACCACGAACCCTCGGTATGAGAAGCCAGTGCCGTGCCCACTGGGCTTCGAGGGCCGCATTCATTCAATTCTTCAATTTAAGGGATGAATCACCCCACAGTGTAGGTAGAAAAAACCTGGAGCATTTCGGATTAACCCCCCATCGTAATAAATGGTTTTAAGCTTCAAATGTTCCGCAAACTTCTTCGACTCGACTAATTGTGCGTAAAACCCGCCGTTAATGTAATACACCAACCCCTAAGATGTCGATTAACCAGTTACCCGGAAAATTGAACGGCCTTTCCACGTTTAATTATTGTAAACCGTATATAAATCTCACATAGTTTAGAAGTGTTTTAAGACTGTGGTGTCCGATGTACGCTCGAAAAGTTAACTTGTGTTAAAACTTAACACAGGATTTAACTTAAATAGGATTTCAGAAAACTTTGTTTTGAGGCTATGATACACAGACTAAACCATAGTTCAAAGTAATTTGATAGATTACATGTTTATTGTATTTAGTTTATAATATAATATATATTAATGTTAATGAATTCACATTTATGATTTTTTGATACTGAAAACAAATTAAAATGTCACTCAGAAAGGTAAGGAAAAAAAAGAGTTGTACAGTCTTCATTGGGTCTCGAATCCGGAATATTATAATCTAATCTAATCTAATTTTTACCATTTAAGCAAAATAGAGTAGGTACTCAGATTCCATCTACAAACACTTCCAAATGTTACACAATAAGATAGTTGCAGTGGGAAAAAAATACATCTCTCGTAAACGTATTTATGTAGATTGATGATTTTCTGTGTGGTCTGTGTAAATTAATATGTAAAGTTGCCTAGAAAGTTCCGTATTCAAGTACCGGTGATATATATGTGGTATATATTTTCTTTAGATAGTTCTTCATTATACATAAAGAAAATTTTAAACACTTTGTTTATACAACAGGTAATTTTATTCAATCAACATGTTTCGGGAGCTAAGTTCCTTGCCACGCAGTGGTTTCCTAAAATTTGAAGAAGTTTTTTGTCAGTTGGTACTAGATAACAGTTACCAATCATCGATACAATCAGATACAAATCTCAAGTAACGGTTATTGTGTCACCAGTTAAAGTACCATCACCAGTAATCAACTAAGATCGTATATCCTGCTTACTACTTATTAGATTTTGTAAGGCGTGTTCGCTATTTGCCATATATACGGCAACATCCGCGAATACTAAACAGCATAAATCAAATCGCCAACTTTCGCTCCTATATTCATACGTTCCAGTTCTTTAACACAATTATCCACACGCAAGTTGGATATGAAGTGCTTTTGTATAATAAATAAATGATTTAAACAAAACATAAATCTGAAAGATGTAAATTAGGTTTTGTCTCTCATTCCCGGTGCATTTACCCGACTTATCGAAATGGTCCACAGCCTCAGATCTTGTAAAACTATCAACAGATTAACGTCCCACGATAGTGATCTGAGAGACGCTTCTTTTATTACTTTTCGTGTTTGGGATGCTGGGGCCGGTCCAGGCCCGAGGAGCCAGCCGTCAGCCAGACGGAGTTATGATCTCCGCGAGAAGTGTTCGTGTCCGTGTTTCACCTTTAACGGACCGTTAAACCTGGTTTGTTTTAACTCGTAGTTTAACACCTAAAAAGCGGCGATCACTGTATAATTTTCTAATTCACTTGATTTCATTTAAGGCCCCAGATCGCTGTGAAAAATATTTTTTGTCATTTTTTTTTCTTTCATTTTCTGAAAGATGCATTTGTTAAAAATGCTCTCACCAAATATTTTAAAGAAATTTGTAAAATTGACGGAGATACAGCGGTTTAAATTTTTTTGTTTGTATGTTGAATTATCCTTTAGCAAAATTTTGAATGCGTTTTTCTCAAAAGTACATTTTTCAACCTGGTTGACAGCATATTAGAAAAACTATACATCCGATTTGCGTGCGCCAAGTCGTAAACTGTTTGAAAATCCTGTCTCTATAGCACCATGTAGAGAGTTTTTTTATAAAGAGCCCCCTTCTATTTTTTTTTAATAAATTTTCTATAAAAAATCGAGAGTCCGCAATTTTTTTTAGATATCGAAATTTCCCTATGTGATGCTATAAACCTACATGTCTAGTTTCTAAATATATTTTTGTTTCATTTTTCGGTTTTACCCTATGGCTTAATAGCTGTCAACCACCAAGCGGCAAATTCGTCAGAGTGTCCTCTTGGAAGCAGCGTACACCGAAAACTTTATATTTGAGTACAAAAATTTGTATGCAGTCTTCAATATGTACACATATACCATGAGTAATAAATAAAAAAATTCCATGTACAGTTTGCTTGAAAATAATTACGAAAAATACACCCTCATACCGCGCGCGCACAGTGGTGTGGGGCCTTAATGCGTTTGTCCATTACACATACCGATTGCTTTTGCTATGCAGTGCAGTGGTCACTATGTTTATCTTTTAAATTTTGATCATTACATTTTGAACATTAAATTTTTTCAGTTATTTAATATATCATTTAATTTTTTAAGTATATGAAAATAGTTACATTAATATTTTATTAATTTGCAAACTGTTTTTGTGATTTTCTGAATCAAACATGAAATCTTGCACTACTTGATACTTGAACGAATTGCTTGAGAATATTTAAAATCTACCGACAATTTTATCACGTAAAGAAGCGGGCAAAGAGTGTAAAAAAATTAAAATATTTTTCTATGATATTGCTTTAAAAATAAATGAGTTTATTCAAATACGAATTTATTTCAGTTATTTAAATTGTTTTAAGCTGTATATGGACGTTTTTTTAAATGTGATAATTTCCTTTTTTACATTAGGTACAGCACCATTGCACTGTTCCAATACCCGACTCTCTGACTGTAGAATTGAACCTGTTTGTTTTCGATTTGAATATTCTTCATAACAAAAAAATTAACCCATAAAAATGAAGTTTTTATTATACTCCCTTTCTTTGTAAAATATAACAATAATTAAAGACGAAATAAAAATATAACATAACACTAAACTTACAGGAATTCAATATATTTCTAAAATGTCAGATGTTTTGAGATGTCAAGATTTTGATAGATTCAATTATCATCAATATCGTACCTAATGAATTTCCAGCGTCAAATGATTTAGTCAGAATCAGATTTGAGAATTCTTCAAAATTAAGCAGAAATCTAAAAGAAATAAATTATTTTTTGATTTTTTCCCGAAAAACCCTATTTTGCTGTCATTTGTGAACCAATTGTTTTGTAAATTTTCGAAATTCGTAGTGATGTACCTATTATACCGACGGAGTAATTCAAATTTAGAAAATATTCCGCGACGTTATCGGGCCGCCGCGTTGCTAATCAAACTTTTCTAATGATTCCAATTTGAAAAAACCAAAAAAATTTCTAAAAATCCGAAATTATACTATAATTATTAATTTTTGTAACGAAAATTTGATAGATCTTCTTGATCGTCGCCACGAGTCTGCTTGCCAAGTTTCAGCTCAATTGGATCACGGGAAAAGGGTCAAAAATCGATCCAAAGTTTTTGTTGACGGCAAGCAAGCAGACGCCACGAGTTAATATAAAGGGAGTAAAAAGGTAACATATGTACCTAAATCGTATAATGTATTTCAAAGGGAATTCCTGCTTTCAGTTTCCTTGCAAATTTTGGTACATGAACGGACGTCAGGATAACTTAGGCATTTCATAAGGCTCAATGCAACATTCTGAATCGAGTTTTTGAAGCAACTCTTCAATTCGAGCGGAGGATTCGAACGGTCCTCGCAAGGACCTCGACTTTTGTGTTTTATTTTATTTTATTATTATTATTTTATTTTTTTTACATCTCAGACCCACAAAACATCACATTGATATTTATCTGTAGGTGCATCAATACATATATATCAATAAATTGTATTTACCAGAAATACATTCATATTAATTAATTACAATAGATCATATAAACTCTAATACAAATCAACAATACAATACAACAATGCAAGAAAAAATACAAATATTACCAAAATCAAAATAAATCTCTTTTTTTTAATAACATATTCATTAATTCTGTATTTTGCCCTTTTTTATTAATATCTATTTTGACACGACATGGGATTTTGTTTAATATTTTTGGTATGACATATTTTAATGTTCTTTGTCCATATTTATTTATGACCTTCGGTATTCTTAGTCCTTCTTTAACCGTAAATCTGGTACTATGTTTATGAATCAATCTATGCCTATATGTCCCATCTTCATGATATCGTGTAATTAGTTTGTACCACAAGATAGCATTAATTGGCATAGAGCCTTGTTTCTTGAAGAGTTCCTGTATATCTTTAGAAGCACTTTCTTTATTTATTAATTTTATAGCCGAATTTTTTTTCTTTTATTTATTAGAGATACTAACAGGATAATAGGTACATGATACTCTGATAATAAACATTATAGTGAAGACGATGCCCATTATCCCACTTACAAGTGTCTTCGGCACGTTATAGTAACATGTATTTTTGCAATTAATTATATTTTACATGTACATTTATGTGTATTGTATATTTAGTGTTTGAATGTAGTGCGATTAGTATTTAATGAATGATTGATTTAATGGATCTATAGGTTCATGTCATCGTTTAGAAAGTGGATGTTGTGTATGAGTGAGTTTTTGAACGAAGATAAGGTATCTGCAAGAGAATCAGCATCAATGGTAGGGTCAGCACAATACAGATATGTGCGACACAACCTTGTGATGGGAGAAGAGTAACCGACATTATTAGTGTGCTGGCTTATTCTAAAGAACTAGTGATGGGTCCGCTCTGTACTCACTACTACAATGTAGTACTACACTACATCGAAGTGCACACTTCGCACACTTTGATGTGTAGTGCACACTACAAACTACAAACACCAAAGCTATTGAAAGTATAAACTTCAAATAGTACACTTCATTTCAAAGCGAACACTACAAAGTACATACACTTCAAAGTTATCGAAAGTATGAGAAACATACTTTAAATAGTGCATTTTTTACGTGAAATTTTTGGAAAGTTGATGTAGATATATGAAGAAATCTCTGGAAACTGTAACAATTTGGAATCGAATGAAGAAATCTGGCTGGCGACCTTTTTTTTTTTAGGTCGCCAAATGTTATTTTGGAGAAAGAAAGAATCGTCATTTATCGTAAATATTTTTGTCGTTGACTTTTTTTTTTTTACTTCAAATATTACTTCATTTCATTTTCACTTCATTATTATTACAATTACTTCACTTCACTTCATTCGTAGTACTACAATTACTTCACTTCAAGTAGTTTTTACTAATATTGTAGTGTACACTTTGTAGCCTTCAAACTGGTGAACGTGTGTGTGTTGTAGTCTTCATTTTGAAATGTAGTTTTTCCCTTCGCTATAAAGAACTCCCGGTTTCTTATACTTATATAATGTTGAGTTCCGAATTTTCCGTTTATGATTATTTAGAACCTCGCCTCGGGGGGCGGCGGTGGGGGTTGCAGGGGATGGAAGGGTAGGAGGCGCCCGCCACAACCCCTCACCTATTAATTAATTACTTCCCTCTTTAATGCGCCCTCGTTTTTTATGAAAGCGGACGCGACAGTCAGGGCGTGCAGTCGTGATGAATGATGCTAAAATATATTACTTATTTTACGCTCGTTACAAGTAAACTAAAAATGAATTTAAAATTACTTCGCAAGTATTTTGAAGCTCGTTTTTAACTGTTGAATATTGTTTATTATTTAAACAATATTTTTATATGTATGTATACTGAGAACACAATTACTGGATTTGTCCACTGCGAGGTTTATTTATTTGGAAATATTAACCGATATAAGATAATGATATATGTATAAATATATGAGAGTGTAAATAGTTAGTAATTAATATAATAACTTACTAGCGGCCCGCCCCGGCTTCGCACTGGTATTTAACAAAACATTCAAAAATTATAAATTTTAACACACTAACATACAACCTTCTTTTTGCGTTGGATGTTACTAAAAAAGAGTACATTTTACGAAATTATATAATTTCCGCACGCGTTATTTTCTTATTATTGTTATTCCTTATGTTAAATTATA
>JADDOH010014863.1:0-26410 GCA_016648135.1 Agrypnia vestita | reverse complement strand
GCATCACACTAAACTTCACATAGAGTCTTCGATGGCAAATACACGCTTATCGTCTAATGATAATACGTCGCTTAACCGCGCCCAAACATCATCGCCCGCCCCACAATCACAAACGGCAAACGCAGCCGTCGCTTCCAATTTTCCACTCTCTATGCATAGCAATGTAACGTATAACCAGACGCGTCCAAGCTCTTCTAATTCGATTACTCTGTTACCTACTGCGGTAATATACGCTTAAAACGATTCCGGCAAAAGATTAAAAATCAGAGCATTGTTAGACAGTGGTTCTACAAGTCATTTTATTACAAAAAAATGTTGTGATCGCCTTAACCTGAATATTTTAAATTCTCCAGCAACAGTCAGAGGCATAGGGAACTCTGAAAAGCCAGTATTTGGCCTCGCTGATTTGACAATCTATTCGCGCTTTGATGCACGCTGCAGATTCAAAATAAACGCACGTGTAATCAGCACAATATCGGATAAAGTTCCAAACGCTTATGTGAACATTTACAAACTACAACATTTGCACGGCCTACCCTTAGCTGATGAAAAATTCCATACGCCCGCGGATATTGATCTTTTAATAGGCAATGAACTATTTCCTTTCTTGCTGGGAAACCAAAAGGTGATGTCATCCGACTCAAATGCAGTCGGGATACAAACCTCGTTTGGCTATGTCATCATGGGAAAAGCAGACTGTGTCGTGCAACCGATTGAACGCCCCCTACACGCAATAGTTGACGAACCTTCTTTAGAAAATTTAACGCAACGCTTTTGGGAATTGGAAAATGTACCGATTAGAAAACATTTAAGTCCTGATGACGCAGCTTGCGAACGAATATTCACCGAAACTTTCACACGCGATGCGACGGGACGTTATACTGTAGCATTACCATTTAAATGCGAACCAACGGAAATTGGTCGTACAGACACAATTGCTAAAATACGCTTTCTTCAATTGGAAAAACGGTTAGATTCTATTCCTAAACTACGCAAGGATTACAATGAAACCATTAAAGATTATATTGACAAGGGTTATATCAATGCGATTGATAACCTCGCACCCGGTCCATGCTATTATATGCCACATCATGCTGTTTATCGCCCGGAAAAATTAACTTCCCGCACGCGAATAGTCGTAAACGCTAGCTGTAAGTCAAGTTCGACTAAATCACTTAATGATCTGCTATATATTGGGTCAAATCTGCAAGTTAGCATCTTTGAGTTACTAATAAATCTTAGGCTCTTCCCGATTGCGCTCTCAGCAGACATCGAGAAGATGTATTTCCAAGTTAAATTGAAACCAGAACATCACCGATTTCAGCGTATATTATTCAGATTCCATCCTAGCGACCCGATCCAAACTTACGAGTTTAATCGCGTTTGCTTTGGGATTTCGAGTTCGCCATATCTGGCAATGCGCGTCATAAGGCAACTAGCAGCAGATGAACGCTCTCGCTGGCCCGCAGCTGCATGGGCAGCCAAAAAACACTTTTACATGGATGACTACATTTCTTCTGTCGATACGGTTGACAACGCTTACCAACTTCATAGCGATCTAGTCCAGTTATTCAAATCTGGTGGTTTCCACCTAGGTAAATGGGTCTCAAACAGTACCGAATTAATGGAAAAAATTCCCGCTGATCTCAAATTGCCGAAGCTCGTTCAATTTGATGAAGAGGCTTATACACAAATCGTAGGTCTCCGATGGAATCCTACCGATGACGCATTCCTATTCAAGATTAACGCCGATGTGTGTCAATCGGATAGATGCACCAAGCGCATAATTCTCTCCACAACTGCTAGACTCTTCGACCCTCTTTCTTTGTTAGGTCCAGTTACCACGTTATTAAAATTATTAGTTCAAGAGTGTTGGAAGCAAAATCTTGAGTGGGACGAAAATGCTCCAGCTTACATTGAAAGTCAGTGGCAACAGTTCAAGTCAGAACTTCATTTACTCGAAAAGTTAAAAATACCCCGTCACGTAGGTATTTCGCAGTCTTACTCAAACGTAGCACTCGTCGGTTTTGCCGATGCGAGTGAGAAGTGTTATGGCGCAGTGCTATACATTCGAGTAAACAACAAGGAAGATGAAGCACAAGTCACACTCTTATGCGCAAAGTCTAGAGTGGCTTCACCAAAATGTGTATCTCTTGCAAGGTTAGAACTCTGTGCGGCGCTTCTGCTTTCAAACCTAATAGCATGCGTACGAGATATCATTTGCGAACGCGTTCAGTTAAATAAAATCTTGGCATTTACAGACTCCACAGTTACTCTCTCGTGGATACGCGCCGCTCCTTATAAGTTTAAAACATTCGTTGCAAATCGAATCGCTGCCATAAATGAGAACCTATCGGCTGAACATTGGTTCCACGTGCCAGGTGTTCAAAATCCTGCGGATATAATATCCCGACCTGTTATGCCAAGTCAACTAATTGATAACAATTTTTATTACCACGGTCCCTCATGGCTTACCCGGCCGATGCAAGAGTGGCCTATACAATTCTCTGTTGCTGCTACAAGCTCAAACGAGGAGCTCCCCGAGTCAAAGACCGTGTCACTTCTTGTGCCGTCTAATAGTGACGTGCAAGATAACGCTATATACAAATTGGCACAACGAATGTCAAGTTATCTAAAATTCTTACGCGCTTCGGTATATGTCCTACGCTTTTCAAACATCTTGAAAACACGCGGTTTTATTTCTGCAAACGATTTAGAACTAACAGAGAATTTCATAATTAAATGCATACAACGCCATCATTCCCTGAATACAGACTCTATAGCTTTACGCAAGTTGAACGCATACTTAGATGATGTTAAATTCATTCGCGTTGGTGGTCGACTTAACCAATCACAACTTAGTTCTACACAAAAGCATCCAATCGTTTTGCCTGCAAAAGACCACATTGTTCACTTAATTGCTGATTATTATCATACTAAAAATCTACACGCTGGAGCAAGTCTATTATTAGCCTTGCTGAGACAAAACTTCTGGATCCTTTCCGCACGCAACATGATTCGAAAACGCGTTAAAAATCTTGTTATTTTTTAACCTATCTTTAGTTCGCTAAACGCCATATTTTTTATTTATTTTCTTTCTTACGCTACGCTAAAACGCTACGCTAGAACGCTACGCTAAAACGCGCTACGCTTCGCTAAAACGCTACGCTAAAACGCTACGCTAAAACGCTACGCTAAAACGCTACGCTAAAACGCTACGCTGAAACACTACGTTAAAACGTTACGCTGAAACGCTACGCTAAAACGCTACGCTGAAACGCTACGATAAAACGCTACGCTAAAACGCTACACTAAAACGCTACGCTAAAACGCTACGCTATTACGCTATGTTAAGTTCATTATTATTCTTATTTATTTTTTTTTTTTTTTTTTTCTTCTTTCTATCACTTGTTAATGAAGGCAAGCCTTCATCCCGGGCGGCATGTTAGCGCCATAAATTAATTTGTGAACTAGGAAAAAGGTATTCCTTCTCTCCCAGTCCCTACCCATTCCCGAAACCAAGCAAGTACTAGAGCCGCTCCACTTTTGAAAATCGAAGCCGCCACAAGACAGAAAAAAACAGCTGCAATCGCAATAGAAAAAATGTCGGAACAGAAAAAGTGACCGCATAGTTTTCCGCTGTGAACTACCGCAAATTGAATCAAAGATTTAATTCTTTACGCGAGTGTTTTGCCTGGAAATTAACGGGAAACACCTCGCCGCTAGAAGTTTGGAGATATAGAAGAGGCAAGAGGAGAAATAAAAAATCGAAGGAAGAAAGGTGAGTGCTTGCCTTGTTACCCAATTACCCATCACAATATCTCCCATCCACAGTGTATTTTGCGAATCAACGTTATAAAATATATAAAATTTTAATTAATTAACATTGATTGAGATAACGCTTGGTCGCAGGATATATTCCAACCCGCATAACAATCAGTTGTACTTTCTACCGAAAGCAATCCTACTAAGTAAATTGTTGGGTAAAGTATCAATGGGCGAGGCCCATAAAAATATGTATTTTGTGAGAATTCGGCAAAGGGCAGCAGCATTGAATTACTTGTAATTTATGTGGCGGACCAGGTCTTGCACTCACAACCTGGTCACGCTGGAATAAACATTATTATTATTTTTAATTATTATTATTATTATCATTATGAATTTTATTATAATAATAATTATTGTTATCATTATTAGTATTATTATTATTATTACTACACTGAAATAGCCCAGGTCGTAAAACAATACAATGTTAAAGAATATAACGAAGTAAGGGCTAAATCTACATAATTTTCAGTGATGCTGCTAAATACATCTACCAATGTTACCACGATTTTTATCTCATTTTCTTATATTTTCTAGTGAATTTATAATATTGTCATATTCATATTCATAAATATTGTCAGAACATTGAAAACGATAATAACTAAACAAAATCGAGGTTTTCCGTAAAAAGCCTGTTTTGGAATGTTTTAGACTGATTTGGAAGGAACTGGAATACGCAAGTATATGCGGAAAAATTCGACATAGAATGTTCCCTATAAAAACTATCGCTTTATTATTATTTTATAAAGGTTATTTAGAATCGAAGCTGCGACCGGCGCTCTACGTTCTCCGTATAGTGCGGTGCTAAGAATATCCTAGCTATGTATCAATAGCTAGGATTTTCTTAGCACAAATATACTAAAAACGGCGTACCGATGTACGCCCGGTTTTTCGCAAAATGATTCGCGTTGTACGGAAAAGGATTAAAGCTATTTAAATACTCGATCTGACCAGTAGAAAGAAAGTTAGGGGCCTCAGTGTTTTATTTTTTATTTATCTATATATATATATACTCAAATCTAGCAATTTTATTTTATATATTAGGTGAGTGTTAGGACAACACGAACAAGTTAGTGAATGAGTTTGTGTATTTGGGAAGTGTATTTACTAAGAACTGCAAGGCTGAGTTCGATATTGAAAGGAAAATAACTACGAGCAACAAAGTAAATGGTGCTCTAATGTGGTGTATAATTACGGCAAATAATAATATATCAAAGGAATCAAGACTGGCGATACATAATGAAGTGAAGCCTAGAATTGGTAAAAAAAAGAACAAAAATAGAGTGAATGCGATAAAATGCGGTTTTTTAGGTGTGTGTGGAAAATTTGTGTTCTAATGAATGGGAAATGAACATATTACAAGCGAATGGATGGTAAACGGATGGTAAATAAAATGTATGAGGCGGGTATTAAAGGCAGCAAAATAGAGATAAACCAAATATTGGAGGATGGCATTATTAAAAGCTTCAACAACCGAGATTTCCTGAGAAGATAAATGAAAGTGGACGAGGGAAAAGTGATGCATCGCGTCTCTTCCGTCACGGAACGCTGCAACATTTCTTTCCATACAATATGCGCTTATCAAATACACTGCGCAGTCGATCGGTCGATTAATATGCTTTGCTGATTTGACGTGACCGAAAAGATGCGGCGGAAGATCCGCACGTTAAAAATTGTGTTGCGTTCGCATATTTGGTGGTGATTTGGGCCCGGATTCAGAGTCAATACATAGACGATTTAAAGGTTAAGGTACGCCTTAATGCGTAATTTTTAGTACAAGTTGACTCTGAATTCGGGCTTTGGCCTGTTCAGCCTTTTGGTTTTCCACGCAGAGAACCTCTCGTCTTTTAGGGAACGTTGGATGCCATAATATTATCTCCACTGGCCTTCTTCTTAAAACCTTCAACACAGCATCGCTTAAACAGATGAGCACATCCTGCTTAATTGGACCCACAAAATGAGACACGATTGAAACAGCTTTATTTCCTTTTGTATTATTTGCCTTCAATGAGTAATGGTTTCAGAGTACGGGATTAAAGTCCGAGTCCACTTTAACAATGCCGCAACCTTTTAGTAATATCTGGTGCACGGATCTTGGCCGACGATAATACTGAATGAACGGCCGGTGAGCGGTGCAAGCGGCTGCTGCTTGATCCACATTTAGCCGCTCAAGTGGATGCTTCTTGAGGAGTTGTTGGTCGTAATTCGGGGCCTATTATTCCGTGAAGTATCGAAACGATTTAATGTAGTTTATTGCCCTCTATTGATTTACAATTTACTATTCGTAAACAAACTTTCATTATGAATATTCAATTCAATTCAATTTCAATTTGTTAATTTAATAATATTTACATTACGAACTAAGTGTTCAAGGCATACATATTATGAAAGTATGCATATATATCAAAATGACAAAACTTAATTAATTAAAATAACGATGTCTAAGGTAATTATCAGGAACATACAAACCAATGCTCCGCATAATTTCAGGATTATCGATCATACCCCGCAACAATCGATAAAAATGTGTAATCAAATACTCCTTCTAGTCTCTAAACTATTGTAGCCAAGCATACCCTGGAGAAACTCGGTTGGGCCAAGGATAATGCCCGTACTCTCTCATGTTGAGATATATCAGAAACTATTTTTAGACTTTATCCACCATAAGAGTCTCATGTGACCCCCTATAGTATAGTAATATTTTACCTATACCTATTATTTGAACTCGGGAATTAATTTGCTTAACAATATTACTTTCACCATAATTTCTCCTTAATAAACGGAATTTGGATACAACGACGAAGTTTACAATATTTACAATGAACCCATCATAATACAATTTATAAAAAAGGGAGAATGCGATGGGCAGGGCACGTAGAAAGAATGAGTGAAGAGAATTCCATGAAAAAGGATTCTCCACACAAAGTCCCAACGTAGGACGCAACATTGGTACACCCAAAATGGCTGGATGGACTGCAGCAAGACGTGAAAACTATAAGCATCAGGGATTGGAGGAGTAAATGTCAGGATAGAGGAAGATGGAGAGCAATGTTGGAGTAGGCCACGGCCCACAACGGGCTTATGAAAAAGTTACAATTCCCTGCGTAGACGTAATCGCGTACACTATTTTACATAAAATTACATTTTTTTTACATTATTTAAAAAAATATATTTCATTTTACGTGTATTTTGTATATTGAAAAGTTAATATTTCCTGCTTAGACGTAATCAAATATATTTCACACTGGAAACCTAGAATTAGACATTATCCAAATAGCATTTCTATCCCAACAATATAAATATAAATGCTCCATCTAATTGCTGGTGTGTTTCACAAAGTTGTGTTTGAACCATTTATCTTGTTATAATTGGCAATAATTGTAGCCGAAAGCAGTGGTTGCCAACCATTCTGTACTTATTTTTTTAATAGGTCATGAAAATCGTCGTATCATCAGTACTGAAATAGGTATCGTCTCTCTGTCTGTACGTAACTTTCTAACGTCCGTTACTTCTTGTATAACTATTTTTTATTTTATTCTTTTTTTATAAATAAAAACTCATTCTTTAGGAACCGACACGTAAAAGTAGGTATAGTAGCCGGCAAACATCTTGAAATTTTACGGCGTAGTGGGGGGAAGTTTGCGCATGTACCACCAACGAGACCCAAATTTTGTCTTCTGCGCATTCCGCCACTACGCGAAAAAATTTCAAGAAGTTTGCCGGCAACTGTACGTCATTTTTTACGAGTTACAGCAAAATAGTATGTAATAAGAATACTGCAGAAAATAACTGCCACAAAGAGAAAAAATATTTTCAAAATAAAATTTTATATTTGTTTATTTATATTTACTAACCATCATGCCCCTTCCCGTTTTTCGTTAATGGATCTTATCAACATAATTTTAAAGATATAGTTATCAGATTCTTCATTTCTGAATTTATATATAATACATTCTTGAAAGTGTTTTTTTTACTCAATAGGACAGTTGCATGTCGTACGATGGATCGCGTTGTCCTTGGAACCAAGTCGCTCTACTTATGGGTTGAATATATATTTCATAAAACTAAAGCTTGTCAAAAATTAGGGACTTTTTGTGTTTGAATTTTGAAGTTATTATAAATCGATTAGTCACCACAAAAAAGTAAAACAAAATTAATCTAAAATGTTAATCTTTTTTTATTATCGCTGCTTTACATTTGCGTGCACATTGTTCATTTGTTGATACGAATTAGTTTATCGCAATTTGTAAGTTGCTATAAAATTCATTAAATATAAGTTTTTGAATATTTTATATGCAATATTGTGATGTTCTGATCCTTTAACTTTAGGAATTCGGGGATCTAGAATAACTCAAATTTCCTTGTTTAATATAATTTATTGACTTGTAACAATGGAGTTCACGCGACATTATTAATACGGTATTTAGATAGCTAATAAGTAGTTGAGTTGTAGGAGCATTCCTATTTACACCCATTCTCTCTCTCATACTATATGTTTCTTTAATTCATTCTGATAGACATCCAGATCCAGACAGACGTTCGTCCAGATACATCATCATTTTGATCATCATTTTCTCGGTAAGAGCACGACCTAAGCTTATGCTGACTGCACTTCACTGCCAATCCTACTCTACTCTTCAATCTATATTCGCCAAAAATAGTAGACAAACGGGAAAAGCCTAGCATAACCGAGTATCTCTCGGCCTACCCCCGCGGAAAAACAGCCTAATGGTGAGTTAGTGTTAGAGTTAGTTAGAAACAGCCTAATGAGCCCTGACTACTTGATGTTTAAATTTTTATTGATTTATGATCCCCGAGAGAGGAGCTTATTAATATTCCGTCCCTCTATAAGAATACGACCTAACATTGTACCTTTCTTAAGGCTGTTTATTTTTACTCATAATGTATCTAGAGAATGCCTCCATTAAATTTGTATGCAACATAATAATAGGCTTTGTTCAACGGAGGTCGGAAGATTAGCATCAGTAGTTGGAAAATACAACCTTTCTTTAAACAAAAGCCATCATTGTTCTCACATTTCCATAATAAAAGTCTATACAACATTCAATATTAATTTTTGAACACATTAGCATTTTTTAATAACTCTTTAACATAAAATATTAAATTTTCGTATAAAATGCATAGTCGCGACCTCGGAACAAAAATTTATCATATGTCTAATTCGTTAGATAAAATAAAAATCAATTCAATATATTCAACAAATCTATTCAACATTCAATACTAACTTTTTGAACACATTACCATTTTTAAATAACTCTATCACAAAACATTAAATTTTCATACAAAATACATAATGTCGCGACCTCGCAACAAAAACTTATCATATTTTTAATTCGTTAGGTAAAAAAATCAATTGTTTTAAATTTTAAATGTAGTGATATAAATCGTTAATTACAATAAAATTAAAATAATAATTAAATAGCTCTTTAGCAGACATTCTTCATGAAAATAAACTTTTTCCATCAAGATTCTAAAAATAATTCTTGTAACTGAAAAGTGCGATACAATCTTTTCAAAATTTCTTGTAATTTAGGAAATAACTAGAAATCAGAGTTATATTTTTAGAGCTTTCAGGGTTTGTGTGAAGTATTTATTGTTGTATATGAAATTTCTTTGTCTATACCCGTATATTAAACTAGTAATAAATAAAATAATATTAAACTAGTAAACCCTATTGTATCTTTACTTTCTGAATATTTATATTATAACTACTTGATATGTTCTTGCTATATAACATCAATGATAATTTTCTATTAGTGTATATTATAGATATCTCACAGAGACGAAACTGTATTAATTATGGGAAAGTAGGTATAGAAGTCATTTGGGTGTAACAGGACTTATGACCTGTCTTTTGGTTGGCTTAAGTGATCACTTTACACAATTGTAACATTCACCATTTCCACCCATGATAGAATATACCATGCTTATTCATTTTTGGAAGTTGTATATATGTTCAAATTGCGTGAAGCTTTCATATATGAGTTGTAAGCGCTTTTTGCATGCGGCCTGTACAAAGCCATTTTGATTCCCCTAAATCCCCACAGATGTCGCTAATGAGAAAATCTACAATTGATTTTACGGAATTTTTGAAGGCAATATACTTTATTATGTGTAATGAAATTCATCCGAATACTTGCATTACACTAGGATACGCCAGGAAATATTATTTCCAATTTTTGTTAAATTCCTTTTTGACCAGTATTTACAATTCAGAATATTTTGAATAATTTTCTGTTCTTCCTTACATTTGCTGTATCTTCTTATTCTAATTATTTAGCATTAAGAGTAAGAAGATTATTATCAAGCCATCTTTCCATAAACCTTCATTGCATTTACCATAGGTTTCTTCCCAAGTATCACCAAAACTGTGTCATCTGCAAATGCCACAGAAATACCAGAAAATTTTAATTTACATAGGTCATTAATATATAATAAGAATAAAATTAAGTTACATCTTTTTCCTTGTTGTTTCCGTACTATTAAAGTTAAGAATTTGTATATTTAAAGTACCCATTTTAGGATAATATCGTAATATGAGTTGTACCCGAATTCAGAAAAATAATGCTCTATAAAATATCCAAGGTCAATGTTATTATTATATTTATAGCGAATAATTTGGCAACCCGGAGTTGAGAAGTTGTAGGAGATTATAATCGTATTAGGCTATGATAATATTATTGTAATTCAACTCACGAGTGTTGCAGATAGGGTAATGTTATCATAAGGAGGAAGCTCTGTAACGTTATCTCAGTTAACATCTGTCACCGTTATTTCTCGACAAATTTTACACATTTTTCTCGTTTTAAAGATTCCACAAAACGTCGACGCGTCTTTATCAGTTATCTTAAATTGTGATGAAACGTTAAATCTTGGATTTGAACATTCACATCACAATAAAGGGTGATCCAAACACATCTGTTATTAAAAACATCGTTATATTTTTTTATCTTTCGGGATACGAACTTCGCATGTGACATCTTGAAAATAAAAAAATATTCCGTTAAGGAAATATGCATACCTTCTCTTGTGTTTATGTCGCATTCTTGTATAGAAAGATATTATATAAAAATTTATTCATCAGTTTCCAAATATTTAAATACGGTCAACTTCTTGAAGTGACACAAAATAAATTATTTAATCATTTAATAAATTACCAAACCTACGATTTTTTTTAAATGACAAAGATTGCTCCACATTGTGGGCCTTATGTGACTGTATGGACTCGTGATGGAGACATAGTGTGCAAAATCTAATGTATGGAAGTAAAGCCTGAAATTAGCAAAAAAAAGAATCGAAATACGTAGACTGAATGCATTGGAAATGAAGAAAGAAAGAATCGCCAAGATGGTTTGGTCACACGAATCGTGTACGCGAGGAGAAAATGGTAAAGAAAATATACGAAGCGAGTGTTGGAGGTAGCAGGATCAAACGGCGTTCGCGAAAGACCTGGCACGTTCAGATACAATAAATTAACACTGGAAATGAACAAAGCACTAAGTGCCAGAACGTTAAATGTAAGAAATACGGTAAAAAGCGAATATAGTCATTTTCACTATATTCACTTTTTTACCGTATGTGTTATTTTACACGTATTTTCATTAATACTTTCAACACTACTACACGCCGGTACAGGTCTCTTCATATAAGTTGGAATTAAGTTAGTGTGAGTACACTGAATACGCGCATTCTTTTGTTGTGTTGTCTGATACACAAGCTTATTTGTGGCATGTGTGTACGCACATTGCTAGTAATGAGCATGCTCGTTATTGGCACGCTCAAAAATCAACCGCCGGTTGATTTATGAGCATGCTAATGTCATTCACCATGAGAAGAGGTATCTTTTGAGCATGTGTGAACAGGCTTGCTTATTATGAGCATGCTAATGCTTTCGCGGCTAGTATCGATTTTATCAATGCGATCCTCTCAGTTCGCGACAAATGAAACAAATATGGCGCGTTAGGGAGATGACAAAACATTACTATTCGTGACTTATTATAGAAATCGCGAATTTGTGGAATACTCGGTCACCGCTTTGTAAAAATAATATAGCAAGAAATAATGTTTATGAAACTTTATTGAAAGACACGAATGATTCAAATCTTACAAATTATAAAAACGAAAATCAAAAATGTGCTGATGGAAACTCGGGAACTATTTTGATTTATTGGTTCACTTGAATTTTCTATTTCACTTTGCAGTTTCCATTTTGATCAAGAGCTTCTCTATTCTGTGACAAGAGCATGCCAGTAATAAGCATGTGTGTTTGATTTAACCCAGGAACTGTTTTGATTTATTAGTTTACTTGAATTTTCTAATTAATAAGCATGTGTGTTAGATTGTTAGCTTTGAGCATGCTTAAAATAAGCATGCTAATAATGAGAAAGTGTGTACAGTTATTAGGGCATGCTAGTTTTGAGCATGCTAATGGGCATGCTCAAAATAAGCATGTGTATCTGTGCCTTTAAGTCTACGAATACAAGAGAGGCGTATTCGTAAACTTAACACAACGAAACATTCCGCGTATTACGCACTGTACTCACACTAACTCAATTGCAAGCTTACATGAAAAGACTTATAACTCGCGTGAGTTAGTCATTTTAATACTAAAAATTATAAAATACTCATGTCGTTTAGTGCCTTACTTATAACAGAAATGACGCGGCACTTAATAACTAGGAAATGAACACAGATAGGACTTCAGTGCACTGTTTAATGTATTGACGAATATACTTATCTTAAAAAAAACCTTTTTGGCATGCACAATTCTTTATTCACTTCCAGTATTCAAATATTGAATGATGGCAAACAACTGACTTACCTCTAAAGGTAGAACAGCAACTGAAAATTGACTTACTGTAATTGCATAATTATGTCTATAAATAAAAACATATACTTATATAAGTAAATTAATTAATTAAGGAAAATAAAAAATAATCTTAAACAAAACTTTAACCCTTTTTACATTACATTAACAATATTCTACACATATTTACACTTGGACTTATGACCCACTCAACCTATCACTAACATTGCACTTGATACTTTGTATAATAATATATATAATAATAATAATACATAATTATTACCTTATGAAAACAAATATTATTGACGAATTCAAAAAACTATTATAATTGTGTTCTATAACGCCACTCTGGGACAGGCGTAGCCTAGTAGAGTGGCATAATCCACAAATCTAACAACAACAAAAAAGTATTATATTGATGACTTTTTTTTCTCAACAATTTTTTTTTTAACCTTATATTGTGTAATCTTATCTTATATTTTTATTGTTAAATTATTATTGAGTACCTATATATTGTAAACAAGGATTTTTTGAAATAAATATATAAATAAAATAAAAAATAGCCTTGTTAAAAGTTTCAACAATCAATGAGCGTGCATGACAACATTTAAGACATGAATATGGTAAAGTAAAAGATGTTCAATCCTCCTTTCCACTCCTGTTGGGAAACGGCGTTATAGTTAATTAGTTAAATTCATAGAAATTATTGATTTCCTGTCATTATTAATGAGGTTATTACATGTATATTATTGTAGTTTAACTACTAAAAATCTAAAAGAAACATTTAAATTATTATGTTATATAATAACAGTTTTTTTACTTGCAATTTAATATACGTAGATAAAATGTAGGCATTCCCTTTAATACTTCAAAGTAATTTTATACGTTTAACCCAAAGTAAAATAATGAAATTTAGCAACACACATTTCGGAAAGTTCAAAGCGAAATCTGCAAAGTCATTGCCCGCATATATATTACCAAAGTTTCACCCAGAAGTTAACATCAGACCATTTATAAAGGTGGTTGGAGTAGCTTGTTATGTAATATAATACATAGAGAGCCCAATTTGGATCCCTGAGGTACACCATTATTTTATATTATAGAGTGAAATTTCGAATGTTGAGTATTTCGGATAGTAACAAAAACTTTAAGGGTGCCGTCGTCTTTCAAATCTAATCTAATCACAATTCTCTATTTAACAATGTCGATCACTAACGAGATGGCGCAAATAACGATGAGGTTTATAATAATAATTTTCTAGAATGTTCCCTTTCGCTTTCAGACTGTTCTAGACGTTTCCCGAATGTTGTAGATAATTCCAGAGTGTTCTAGGACGTTCTAGAATGTTATGGAATATTTTATCATGTTGTTGTCTTCGCAAAGCTCTGACAATGCGTAATTGTCTCGTTACAATTTTGTAGAGTTACGTCATTTTTGTAGGATTACAGCTAGTTTAATCATAATGATCCAATGCAGCTAAAGCTCGTATTGAAAATTGAAAGTATAATTGACAATATGCTAACAAAAAATTAAACAAGTATAAAGTGTTCTCGTATATCAACGCAAAATTTCCCTATAACGAATGATGGAAGCTCAGATGATTCATTCCACAAATGATTAATTTATACAAAATATTTATTTACCTTTTTTTTTTTAATTTTCTTTTTTACTCCCTTTCTTTTAACTCGTAGCGTCTGCTTTCCAGCTTGCTTATCTGACGAAAAAACTTTGGATCGATTTTTAACCATTTTCCCGTAATCCAACAGAGCTGAAACTTTGCAAGTAAACTCGTGGCGACTCGTGCGCGACGATAAAAATGATCTAACAAATATTCGTTTAAAAAAATTGAATAAATATAGTATAATTTTGAATTGGAATCAATACAAATGAGTAATTAGCCCGACGCGTGTACAGACACGAAACCTGATTCAATGATAATGGGAGTATAATAAAAACATTGTTTTTATGGGTTAGTTTTTTTAATTGAATATTGTGTAAGATAGGTTTCGCTATCACTAACCGAACATACTGGCAAGTCGTATGTGTGAATTGAATTTCCGATAGTTATCGCATGAAAAGTATAAAATTATTATTTAAATCTACATTATCATCATCTTCTACATTAAAAACACAAACCACCTAACAGCAACCAGTAACTCGCATTCACATAATACTAGACAAGCATTACGAAACCTTGACGAAATACCAAAAACTAAGTCAACACATGGACAGAAAAATTACTCATACATAGGGCCTAAAATATTTAACATATTTAAAACAGACTTCCCGGAAATCAGAATATACTCAATTAATAAAATAAAAGCTTTAGCAAACAACTGGCTTACCTCCAAAGGTAGAACAGCAACTGAAAATTTACTTACTGTAATTGCGTAATAATGTCTTTAAATAAAAATATATACCTATATAAATTAATTAATTAATTAAGGAAAATAAAAAAAATAATCTTAAACAAAACTTTAACCCTTTTTACATTAAACAATTATTCTACACATATTTACACTTGGACTTATGACTAACTCAACTTTCACTAACATTCCACTTGATACTCTATAGATACATAATAACTACCTTATGAAAATAAATACTATTGACGAACTCGAAAAAATATTATAATTGTGTGCTATAACGCCACTCTGGGACAGGCGTAGCCTAGTAGAGTGGCATAATCCACAAATTAAACAAAACAAAAAAATGTGTAAATTATCTTATGTTTTATCTTATGTTTTATTGTTAAATTAGTATTAAGTATCTTATTTGTAAACAAGGATTTTTAAATAAATAAATAAATAAATAAATTCGCTGGTACAGTAAAATAACGGTTTCCTTACTGAGGAAGTTACCTAATCTCTAAATAAATAATAAAGATAAAATTCGCGGAGAGAGATAGCTTCATTTCATCTTCCCGCCTTGCTATTTAAATAAATTATTCAGATCAGAACCATTTTTATTTACATTTTGATGCGAGCCAACAGCTGTCCGTGGATGCTACAGATGCCGCTCTGATGTTTTACTAGCATTCTGATTTAAAATGTTTTAATACACATTCAGTAATTCAGCTAAAACCGAAGTTTAATTTAAAATTAATATACGGAGTGTAACAGAACTAGTCCACAATGCTTGCAGGTAGATTTCTGCTTTGATTATCAGTTTAAAATGTTCAAGCTACCATGACCTAATATCAATTGATAAGGAGATATGCGACATCAAAGTTTGCAATTTTTTTATTCATATGAAAATGAATATTTATGCAATATGAAAAATTCATTCCCTTAAATACAAGTCAAATAAAATGATAAAAACTATCAATTCCAATTGGAAAACATTTGGATTTTTTTCGGGTTTTTATATTTTATTCAACTTTTATTGAAACAAATGAATTTTTCGTAATCGATATAAGTAACTGTAATGAAACTTTAACGTTTTGTAAAAAATAAGTCAGAAATATTGAAAAATGAATACAAACTTTAATATTCCATAACTCCATAACTATTGATATATTAGGTCATGGTTGCTTGAACGTCTTCGACTCATCATCAAGGAATCCACCTGTAAAATATTGTGAACTAGCTGTATTACAGTCTGTATAATAGTTTATGTTTTAGAAAAAGAGAATCTAAGCCAGATTATTATATTTAGAGAATACTTCATAACTTTTTTTGATAGAATTGTATATTATAATATGCTACATGTATAACTCATAAAAATCTACACGATACAAGAATTTCTTCTTCTTCTTCTTCTTCTTCTTCTTCTTCTTCCATCTCTCCACTGCTGGATGTAGGCATCTTCTGATGTTCAATCCTCTCTTCTTTGGGCTTTTCTTATCCACCCACTACCCGCGACGGGGACAATATCATCAGCCCATATTTTCTTCTTCTTCTTCTTCTTCTTCTTATTCTTATGGTGCCATCTCCTATCGGAAGTCCGCGATCATTCTGGTGATTACAACTTTATTTACCTCCGCACGGAACAACTCGGTCGAGTTACACTTATACCAGTCCCTCAAGTTACGCAGCCATCAGATGCGGCGTCTTCCTACGCTTCTTTGACGACTTATTTTCCCCTACATGATGAGTTGGTTTAGACTATATTTTGGTCCTCTCATAATGTGTCCGAGTTACTTGTCAAGTCCAGCTTTCTTGTCTTGATAGTTTGCAGCACTTCTCGGTATTTTTTCATACGCTGGAGTTTTCGTCATTCGTCACTCTATCTAGCCATAAAACTTACAATATGCGATCCACTTCGACGTTTGCGGATTAGTTTTTGGTTCGTGGTCCATGCCTCTACCCCATACAAAAGAATGGCAAAAATATTATACCGAACCATAGCATTTTATCACGGTCAGAAAATAACGATCTCTTTCTCAGAAACACACTTTTTTCCACCTCTATTTGAGCTTTTACTTCTTGAGATGGATCCCACCTTTCCTGAGGCCGGCCTCTTCCTCCTTTCATGTCCCATGGTCTCCACCGCAGAATTCTGAGCGCCCATCTGTATATTTCTGTCTGGCAACACAAACTGCGCATTGCCATTTTTATTTGGCAATACGATCTACAATAAAAATAATCAAGATATCCCATGGACAACTTTTATCCGGCGTCTGATTTCCTCATTTCTGATCTCTCAGACTTAAGCCTAGCATTTGTCTCTCCATAAATCACTGTGTACATCTTATCTGTGTGTTTATTTATGGTCCTCGCAGTTAATGTGATGTTCCTATACTTACATATGGTTTTCATACCATATGTAAGCATAGGGAGGATGCATGTTTCAAACACTTTTCTTTTTAAATTCAAATGAATATTTTTATTTTTTAGGACTACATTTCCCAAAGACTGCCCAACCTAGTGTAATTCTTCTGGGTATTTTTGCTATCTGGTTTTCTTCCCTAATTTGATATTATATCCAAGACATATATATTCTTCAAGAGCTTAATGGTCTTATCATTCATTGTGATACTACTGTTGTATTGACTCGTGATTTCGATTTTATTGATACAAGAACACTAGAAGTTAATCTTTCCGTACTGGCCGCTGTCCAACCATTAGTGTACATTGATTTCTTTATTTTTTAAACTGGCAATGGATTTTTTTTGCAAAATACAGAATCGTTTTTGGATCAATTTTAATATAGATTTGCATTTAAGTAATCGGTTTTTTAACTCCTTTTTAGATCAGTTTTTATATATTCAGAATATTTGGTTTGTAAGATCATACCAGGTCTTTGGTGCCTTTGTTCCTGCTGCCTCCAATATTCATCTCATAAATTATCTTTACCATCCTCTCCCCGCTTATAAGTTCCGCATGTCCAAACCATCTCAGCGATCCTTTATTTATTCTATCTACTACAGCATTACATTAACTTCAAATTTGTTCATTCCTCATTTTATAGAGCACAGATTTTTCGCACATGCGCCTAGCTAGGCGATTGCATTTAGTCTACTTTCATTATTTTTTTGCCAAATCCTTGTATCACTTTTATTCATTGGAATTAGCCCCAGAACTGCATTATGCTAATTAATATCAAGTTTAAAAATTTGTATACATAGTTATTCATATCAAAAACAGCCTTAAATTAAACTTTATACATTTTTTCTTTTAACACAATGATTTATAGGTACACAACGTTTTATTCCGCTATGGTTGTGTCCATCGAAAGCGTTTAGGCTTATATAACTCAAATTAGTGGAATAAAACTTTGTGTATAAATCATTTTGTTAATCATGAACTTCCACACTGTAAACGAAACAATGCTTAATTTTTTTTTTTTTTTTCGTTTGGTCTGCAAAAAATATTCATATTCGCGAATATTATGTACGCTTATTTATTTGCAGTCGTATTTATATTCGCGAATACGGATCTTAGTATATTCGGAACCGAGACTTATTTCATATAACGACTATTACTGCCATCTATGAAGTGTAACTAAAACTTGTTGGCATCTAAGACTCGCACCAATTAATATTTTTTGCTTTCTACATAGGTTACGCTAAAATTCTGCTGTATCTTCAATATATCGTAATCCCAAATTTATTAGCGAACTTATTTATTATTAACGAGCGAGTTTTAGTTGGACGTAGTCATGTAGAAAGCGACCAACCCACAAAATGCTAAAAATGAGAGATATTCATGTTTGGGTAGCTCACTACGATATTTGATGTACTGAAAAAGTCCAAGATCCAAGTGCTACCTATACCTACCTACTTAGTTTTTATCCCAATTATAACAATTTCGTTGTCTGTCTGTCTATATGTCTGTTTGTCCCTGGAACTTCGTTTAACGCCCGTAACTTCTTTATAGTACATTTTTTTTAAATAAAACAAATTAATACGTTCTTGCCACCGTAACTGATTTCTTGATAAACGTCAATAAGGGTTATATTTCGAGACATTTTCTTATTTGAGTATTTCTGATTCTGTCCCTTCTGGTAACTCCTACCACGTATTCCTTGTAGAAATCCCATCTCGGCGGCCTGTATAGCTTGAGCAGGTTGTTCGGTCAACATCCAGTGCTCGTAACCGTATTTACATGTGCACTGGTAGTTTCGGTCAACATCCAATGCTCGTGGCCGTATTTACATATGCACTGGCAGTTTCGGTCAACATCCAGTGCTCGTGACCGTATTTATATGTGCACTGGTAGTTTCGGTCAACATCCAGTGCTCGTGGCCGTATTTATATGTGCACTGGTAGTTTCGGTCAACATCCAGTGCTCGTGATCGTATTTATATGTGCACTGGTAGTTTCGGTCAACATCCAGTGCTCGTGGCCGTATTTATATGTGCACTGGTAGTTTCGGTCAACATCCAGTGCTCGTGGCCGTATTTATATGTGCACTGGTAGTTTCGGTCAACATCCAGTGCTCGTAACCGTATTTACATGTGCACTGGTAGTTTCGGTCAACATCCAATGCTCGTGGCCGTATTTACATATGCACTGGCAGTTTCGGTCAACATCCAGTGCTCGTGACCGTATTTATATGTGCACTGGTAGTTTCGGTCAACATTCAGTGCTCGTGGCCGTATTTACATGTGCAATATTTACGTATTTTTTAAAAAACTTGAATGTTTATTCTAATGCCTCAAGGTGCTCGCTCGCTTGTTACTTGCCCATGCCCAGGGGTCATCTGCTTTATAATCATATCTCTTGGATAATTAGGCAATGGAGAAAGAAATTGCCGAAAGGGTGGTCGAATTTGTTGAAGTTGAAAATAAAAATTATACGTACGTTTTCAAGATGTTCCAGTTTTTTGAGGTGCTCTACATTGACATCCAGATAACACACATCAGCATCATCAAACAGGGGAAGAAGTAGGGACTACATTATTTTATTTTATAGTAAATTTGGAGGCGGTTACCTTTTTCAAGTTGCACAAACCCTTTTTCAAGTCCCGACGGAAAATATCCGATCTCGTTGTGCTACACAATATTCTCAGTGGAGTTATTGATTCTCTTTCTCTATCTGACATACATTTGCATGTTAAACCCTGTATAAGGAACCCAATTTTTTTAGAATAAACTAGCATTCTAATAATGATGGTTATTTTTCTCCCATTACAAGAATGTGTCGTACACACAATACCTACATGTTGTGCTGACCTTAATTTTGATGTTGATACTCTTAGAATTCATAAAATCACTCCTTCACAACATCCATTTTCTTGACTATAACCTGAACATATATAACAATTTAATCGATTATTTACTTACATATTTTTACATGTTCACATTACATTAATACTCTAAAATATACATACACTTTTAATTGGGATAATGGGCTGAGTTTTAAATAATAATGTTTCTTTTTCTTCTCTATGTATCATGTACCCATTATTTTGTCAGTGTCTTTTTTAATAAATAAATAACTAATAATATTGTCACGTCTGCTTAGAGAGCGAATACCTACTATAAAACATTGTTTTGTTAACATGTGAAATATGATCATGCCCTGATAGATCTGCATGATAAAAATTTTAACAACTGAAATTGAAAAAAAAATTCACCATCAATAAATAAAAGATTAAAATTATAAGAACTCCTGTTTTTATTTTTTTGATTATTATACATATACTAGAACAATCACAAACTGCGTTTTGAAATCTGAGATAAACAAAGTGCATAAATAGTGACAGAAATGACATGACATGTAGCTCGTAAAGCTTCCACAGTCTGGATGAACTTAGATCTCGGCATTCGAGATGATCCAGTCAGCGAAAGAGCTGACCCTGGTGTAGATATCGGGGTAGCCGACAGCGCATGATCTGCCCCAAGAAACGATGCCGACTATGCTATTATTGCTGACCAATGGACCACCAGAATCTCCCTGGAAGAAATAACGTAACGATAGGAATTAAATGGACAACCACAGGGCTCCTCGAGATAGCAGCGACAGGCTTCAGAACTAAACAACTTTGTATTATAGTATTATTACACAGCTGACGCTATCTATGGTTATTATAATAAATCGTCCTTTCGAAATTTCTGTATTATTAAGTTTATATTTTTCTCACAATTTCCAGTAATGTACAGTTTATATTAAAAAGTGTTTTATATAGCATTAAGGTATAAAATAAGAAATTAATTCTTAATATATGTTTTAATGAAAAGCAAATCTAATTTATTTGTTGTACACAAGTTATTTAAATAATTATTTTTCAGAATAGGAAATTAAATCTACAATAAATAAGCTGGGTATAATTTGTGGTCGCTCTTGCTCTCTGTTTCTACGCCAGTTGGCTAAATGATAGTCAAAAAATTACATTTCTTTGATAAAAGCAAAATAGTTTTGTGGCTACATTAGTTATATTTTTAAAAAGAAAAGCAGTCAGTAAAAAACTTCCATTTATCGAATTATCAACATGTTTCATGTTGAGTTATCAATTTTTTTGAAAAAAGTTATCTTTTAACTTAGTTTTCACATTGTTTGTAGTTTTCGTATTGTTTCACGTTAGTTCTGAATTAGTTCATCAGCTCCCATATATTTTTTTTTTGTTATATTCCCAATTACATATTTTTGTACAGGTTCCTGATTAAGAGACCACTGGCTCCGAAATATGTCAATTATTCAATAAATAGTGATTTATTGTGTTTTCTATGTGTTTTCTTTTTATTAATAGAAAATTAAATGCTCATTATAAATATTTTTCTGTATTTTTCGGAGGGAAATTCCTAGGTAAACAAACCAATCCCGTCCGCTGCAATTATCGTAATACTAGCCGTACACACGTGAAAAATCACGGAACATGAAATGGTTCACGTCTTTACTAAGCCCAAGTATATTATATAGTATATTTTTGATGGTCCACGGAGAAGCAGCGGTACCAACATGCGTTAAGCTGCCGGTTCGGGTTTGCTGACCCGGGGATCAAGCCCTATCTTCGGCGATTTAATTTAGTTATTTTGGCCGTGAATCCGAACGATATTACAAACGAAACATTAACGGCTATGTTACGGACAAACAAATAGACAGACAACGAAATTATTATAATTTGAAAATATTGTTACACTAATAAGAATAAAAAATGTTTTTTTTTTTACTTTATCAAAATGTCAGTAGCAAGAAATATATTTCACAAATGATCATTATTAAAGTAATACTGAAAAATAATCTACCTTTTCAACAAAAGATCTTTTTAAATTGTTTCCAGTACTAAACGTGGATGATATTTTCAAGCAAGCTTCCATATTGAAAATATGTAAAGAAAAAACTTACAGAAAATAAAAAAATGTACCGGTAGTTCGGTAATGTCATTTAGTCATATTTACAGGTAAATTTCTTTATATTTGTATCGTCCAACACTTTTTAACGGTTTTCCGTTGCTATGTAGTTTCCTGTATTTTAAGATGTCATTTGCCAAAAAAATGTTATTTTGTTAAAGACTTACCAAGCACATTCCCTCTCCAGCCTTAGTGAGGGTACAGATTTGGGTATCGAAAACGGGATGAGAGTCAGACCATCTCGACTGACAGTCGGAGACGCTCAGCGTGTTCAGTGTGATGGTCTGGAGGATGTCAGAGACGTCTCCAGGGTACTGGAATAAAAAGCTTTGATAATCTCAGGTTGACATTGTTTTTTTATTTATTGTTTATTTTTCATAAATTACTAATAATTCCACACTAGGTAAAACCTGTTCTGTGGCAGTTATTCACACTTAAGATTTATGTAATATTAGCATAGAAAAGTAATAAATAACAATAGTAACGAAATAGAAAAGTAAAAATATACATAAAAACAGGATAACAATTTAGTAGTAGACAAAAACACAAGAATACATGAATTTTAAAGAAAATAAAATATAAATATAAAGCGAAGATAAAAACTTAAGAAGATACAGCAGGATAACAATTTAGAAGTCGATACAAACACCAGAATACATTAATCTAAAAGAAAAGAAAATATAAATATAAACTGAAGACAAAAATTTAAGTAGATACAAAAATAAATACTATATAAGAGTACACTTGAAATTATATGAAGCAGATTTTTCCAATTCATAGGTCAAAGGCGGATCACTTCTTCAGCATACCTTCTACCTGATATTTTTCTAAAATTATTAATTTATTGTTTATTTTATTGTTTATTTTACATTTGTTTTAATATAAGATACTAATAACTGCCACACTAGGTAAAACCTCTTCTGTGGCAGTTATTCTCATTTGATAGTTATGTAATATTAACAAATAAAGCAATACGGTGTTTAAAAGGTTTATGTATCGTAATTTCTTTTGTTTTATTTGGTAAAAATAAGCAGGGCAAAGAAATTAAATTTTCTTTGTCCAAAAGACGTTTTCATTTTAAGCAACTCAAAATTAATTGCATTTACAATATAGTTATAAGGTATAATTGCCTCGGGTCAAGAACGTCAAATATTCCAAACAAATCATTTGAAGGAAACATTCTTGATTTCTTGCATCATGTCATCTCATCCATTAAATATAGATCCATCTAAAAAAACGCAGAATTGTTTTGTTATGTGTATGTTTTTATAAAATGTGTATACTTAAGGACATTTTATTAATTTTAAAGCCAACTTTACTTGATACATTGAGTAGCTTGTTGGTCTTGTGACTAAGACTCTCGCCTCGTGGTCCAAAGTTCGCGGAGTCGAACCTCACTCCAGACCAGCAAGTTAGTCCTATTTCAATAGCACAAGCGTTTATCTTAGTTTGAAAATAGTAAGAATATTTATGTGACACGTATTCCGTGTTCGCATCTCTATTCTATATCAATAAAGGTAACGAATCGATCAGATGATAAAAGTAGACTAACACTGGTTCTTCCCCATCCGGTGAGCTGGACTGAGACTCCGGCCTCAGTGTCAGCGGTTGAAAGAGGGATGGGGGCAACAGTGGAGGACATGGCCATGGCGGTGCTGGTGATGACGACAGCAACGTCATTGAAGTAGATGTAGTGATGGTAGTAGGGGTGGTAGGTGATCCTGGACACGGTGTGATTGGTACCACCGGCGCTTAAGGTGGTTGTTCCGACCACGACAATCACGTTGGGAGCTGATGTGCTGGAAGAAGAACGCTATTGTAACAATTAAAATGAATTATTGATGTCTCACAGAGACGAAGCTATATTAATATAGGAAAGTATGTATGGAAGTCTTTCTGGGGTGTTTACAGGGCTTACGTCCTATTTTCAGGCTGGCTTAAGCGATCACTTTACACTTTACATACTGCAACGTTTTCGACAACAACACAATTCCGCACAAATCAACCACACGTTAATAGATTCGTGTCTGTGAGATATCTATAATTTACCTTTATTACCGTTTAACCCTCTGTGGATAAAATTTAGTACATATTGAATTGTATTTTAATTGAATACGAAGTAATGATGCTAGAATTACTAATATGCTATAAAACTAATCCAAAGCTACCATTTAATGTATAAATTACTGACGAAAATCATAAATAAAGGCAACAGTAAGGAAACCTGTCAAAAATAGTTTTGAATGTGTATTCAATTTGTACTGTTCCCTTAAGACGTCATGTTCAAATATTAAGGGAATTCTTGAAGTTATAAATATTCATAGTTTTTTATTTAAAAACATGAATGGAATTTAAATATTATTTTGATCACTTGGAAAATTAACATTCAAAATTATCTTACACGGTTTATAATTACGGTTCATTTACTTATTTTAATAACACATGTCATAATTTTAATAATTACGGTTCATTTACTTATTTTAATAACACATGTCATAACAGCTTCATTCAGGCATACACTTTTATAATTACGGTTTATAATTACGGTTCATTTACTTATTTTAATAACACATGTCTTAACTGCTTCATTCAGGCATACACTATTTTAAAAATATCAAAATTACATTTCTACCTATTTGATAAATTTATTATTATTACTAACGTGCGTGTTATTAGTATTTGTTTGCATTATTTGTTATTGCTATTTGTTTGAAATACACTTTAATTCTTATTTTTACTGGAATGAAGAGAATATATGTCATTTATTGAAAACATTTACAACACAGAATTTAACAAAAATATATTTATTTGCATTTATGTCTGTTTCGTGAGTGCTTAAAAGTGTTGGTGTACTGTTGGTCCAATTTGGTGCTCGGATTTTTTTCCTCCAATCAAGATTCTATTATTTTTTTAAGCAGTTCTATTATTTTTCTCTGTGTTGGGAATTGACGTTTTTCGTGCGGTTTTGTTGAAGTTTTTTGTTTGTTGAAGAAGTTGCTGTTCAATTTTAAGCCTTTCGGAAATAGACGTGTTGCTTTTTTTTCTGAATTCGACGAAGCCGCAGTTTAAAGGTCGCTCGCATAGAGAAGTTAACCGGTGACCACAGAAAAGTGTAGCATAGAGTCAATTTACACTAAGCGGAGCTCTGCTTTAAATCCTGTAACCAGGAAGGACTCTCTAAGTACATTTTAAGCTGTGTAGCTGTTTGTTGTAGTTGAGATATTAAGAGTGTTTAGACCATTCACTTTATCGGTGGAGATAGAGGAAGATAATCTTTCTTTCCTCTATTTCCGACCTACGTTCAGTGGTAGCAGTTCTGTCCACCATCGTACAATATCTGTGCACATTTCATAACATTTCTCTTATCTTTTGTAATTTTACGTTGTTAAACAGAATTGTCTGTTGGGGTTAGTAGGAAATAACCTGCATACCTGATAACGCAACGGGCAGTAGTGACGATGGTGCGTGCATTGAGGATGGACCCTCCGCAGAAGTGGATGTTTCTGGTGGACCTCAGGGACACCTGGTAGGGAGCCTCTGTGGAGCCTACGTCAGATCCTCCCATGATACGCCAGTCGTCATCATCAGACGCTAGAGCACCTGGAGCACCATTAAATATAAAGCTTTTACCATTTGCTGATTAGCTTCTTTAATATTCATCCCGGATTCAATCGAGGAAAGACGATCACAATCAATTTTACGTTGGATAAGTACTTAATATAATAAGTTAAAAATAATCACAAAGTACATCTATTCATAGCTTGTGCACAGTATTGATATTTTCTTATTTTACAGTTATTATAATATAAAAATTACTTATTTATACTGTCACGAGACATCGGGGATTTTAGGCACTCTGGACATTTTTAAGTAAATTGTAAATTATTAGAAGGATCTAGAATAAACTACCAGACTCGCGAAACACCTTAAAACCCGAAAACGTATAAAAGTGGGATGACGCCATAAAAAAAATGCTCTGTCTTGTGACAGTTCAGCTATCCCATGGAAATTAGCGGCTTAGCG
>JADDOH010014861.1:0-10024 GCA_016648135.1 Agrypnia vestita | reverse complement strand
CCACCTTCAGCATGTTTATTGCTAAGATGTTTTGTAACCCTATGCATAGGTATATGAGTTTTCTCATCCTAGTGACTGTGGACTATATTTGCTCTTTACATTTTAGATTGCTGTCAATTATGATACCCAATTATGATCCTGCAATTGACGAGCAGTTTGATTTTCTGGTCCTAGGATCAGTTAACTAAGGAGCTTAGGAAGGCTAAAATTAAGATGGTGTGACAACGTCCTCAAAGATACCTCTGCCTCAGAGCTTCGAAACTGGAGAGAGCTGGCCCTAGACCGTGATGAGTGGAGGAAAATTATTGAGGAGGCCAAGACCCACCAAGGGTTGCAGTGCCAAGAATGATGATGATGATGAGGATCAGTTCACTATTAAGCCATGTATTCACTAGGGGACAAATTGTCCCTCAACAGCACGCGCGGCATAGAGTCTACGTGACGTTGCAACGTCGTGCACTGTTCCGCGACCTCGCGCACAACATAGCGCGGCTTTTCTACGTGCCGTGGCAACGTTGCCATGCGCACGGTATCCGAGCGAACTCACTGCAACATTACGCGGAGTGTCAGTACCACGTGGTATGTTTACAAGTGAATACGCATGCGCTGTATCTGTCAAGATGACAGTGTGGGGAAACGAAATTGTTCTTGAACTCATCGAGCTGTATCGATCGAAGATCGCATAGAATATCCGTCCTTCTTTCTCTTTGCAGTAAATAATTTCGCATTCTCCTCTTACTTTTCGATAAACTCATTAACATAAACAGATACGCAGTTGACATCATAACCTCATAGGGCGACATTTCCGCGACGTGTGGAAAACAATAATTATTTGCAAAAAGGACCTTGTTTTTAATAATATTCAATTTACTACAGTAAAACCTTGTTAATTTGAAATTGCGACCCAAAAAAACATTTCGAATTGCGCGGAACCCCGTTTTCGCCAAATGAGATACTGCAGCTGTCATCATAACATCATCGGGTGACATTTCCGCGACAAGATATGCGAGTCCCGGTGTGTACACGTCAAATGACCGCGTCATTGTCCCCGAAACATGAGCGTAGATGTTGATGCGACATGCCGAGCGGAATGTTTCGCGATTTGTCCCCTAGTGAATACATGGCTTTAGAATCCAGACGAAGCAACATGCTGGATATACTCCACACGCATGCCTAGTTCGATACTCTACCGAGTTGTGTAATGTTCACAGAAACGCTGCGCGTGTGTTGCCAGTGCGATATTGTTACACATTTTTTTATTCAATTTCACACAGGCAAACAAAAACAACGGAATACCGAATCGTATACGAAGCATGCTTCCTTTGCGTGTGAATGACGGCCTCAGTGTCTACATGCATTCAATTTTGAAATATGAATTCATTAATTTTTTTATTGTTTCCTGGTGGTTGTGGAAGAGCGGAGAAGAGAGTGGCCGCTGGAAACGGGGACTTCGGTTTCCGTTATCGGAAATGAAAACCTTTCGAGGGAAGCGCCACTGTACATCCTGCCTTATTATATTATTGCATACTCCGGTATTGGTAAACGAGGCTTTTTTTTATTTTTTTATTTTTTTTTATTTATTAGAGACACTAACAGGATAATAGGTACATGATACTCTGATAATAAACATTATAGTGAAGACAATGCCCATTATCCCAATTACAAGTGTCTTCGGCACGCTCTAGTAACACGTATTTTAGCAATTAATTATATTTTACATGTACATTTATGTGTATTGTATATTTTGTGTTTGAATGTACTGCGATTAGTATTTAATAAATAATTGATGCTCAGACTGCTTTCGACACGGTACTGCAAGCCAGCACTTAACCTAACTAGGATACCCTATAGAGAATATTCTCCCAAAAAAGGTATAGGGCTGTGCTGTCTGCGGCTTCCGACATGATCGATATCTTTCGATGAGAATATCGAAAAATATCGATCCAAGCCTCAGACTACAACACTAACAGGATAATAGGTACATGATACTCTGATAATAAACATTATAGTGAAGACAATGCCCATTATTCCAATTACAAGTGTCTTCGGCACGCTCTAGTAACATGTATTTTAGCAATTAATTATATTTTACATGTGCATTTATGTGTACTGTATATTTTGTGTTGGAATGTAGTACGATTAGTATTTAATGAATGATTGATTTAATGGATCTATAGGTTCATGTCATCGTTTAGAAAATGGATGTTGTGAATGAGTGAGTTTTTGAACGAAGATAACGTGTCTGCAAGAATATCAGCATCAATGTTAGGGTCAGCACAATACAAATTATATGTGCGACACAACCTTGTGATGGGAGAAAAGTAACCGACATTATTAGCGTGCTGACTTATTCTGAAGAACTCCGGGTTTCCTATGCGGGGTTTAACATGCAAATTTATACCAGATAGAGAGAGAGAGAATCAATAGCATCGCTCTAATAAAGAATAATAATATTAGACTATTTATATAGCGCCATTTTTGTGAAAATTTCACCTCAAGGGCGCTTTACACACAAAAAACTTGTACACACTAAAATCATAGAATAACAAAATGAAAAATAAAATAAAAAAGAAAAGAGAAAGAAAAACAGCTCAAATCATCAAATAGTAAAAGAAAACAACGAATATTAAAAACGTTCTGGGAAAGATTTTGTAAACAAGTGCGTTTTAAGTCTTTTCTTAGATAAAGTCTCTGAATCCGTGTTTCTTATCAGGGAGGGCAGAGTTCCACGCTTTGGGGCCCGCCACCGCAAATTCTCATTCGCTGAACATGGTTTTCTGGAACTGACTTGCCGGTTCCACAACCCTTACCACCGCTGACCTGACGTCTCCCATTTATGTTGTCTGGAATACAGAGCTCCTGAAGATACAGAGGCGCCATGTTGTGAGTTGCCTTGTACATCAACCAACGCAGTTTGAACTCTACTCTCTCAGGAAAACGAAGCCAGTGCAATTCTCGCAGAAGGGATGTTATGTGCGAGAATTTTGACATTCCATTTAAGACCCCGTGGCAAGAAGTTGTTAACTAACATTAAGTCATTTTGAGATAATTAGACATTTGCATTTCGCCTTTGAATAATATGTTTCATTGCTAATTCAAGATTAATTTTTATTGATTTATATCACTAAAATTTCTAAAAACTATTTACAAAGTAAAAAAAAAACGAGTATCTACAAAAAATAAAAATATACTAATTTTCCCAAAAAAAAAATGTAGTTAAAACCACTTTTTCGCCTATGGAACTCATTTTTAATATAATAACACCTTTTTAAAATTGGTAACACACGAACATCAAACAACCCGTCAAATGCTATCCGTTTTTACCATCCATTATCCAAAATTACAAAATACCTGGCATGTTAATTAATAATTCAAAACATGGTATGTACCATATAGAATCATTGAAAAATAATATATGAGTACATATTATAATAGTCTTCAAATAAAAACAAATATATGACAGTACTGCCAGAGTAAAATTTATGTTAACCATAAATATATCAATCAAATTAAAAGGCATTTTAATTTCAGAATGATGGCATGAACATGTTATCATTGAAGATAACATGTTCTTTCCATTAGTAACTGATTTGATTTTTATGAAAAAGTGTAGTTAACATGTTCATACCTATGATTTGAACATGTTCTAATTATTTTTAAGTTCTGAACTTATTTCCAATGGAAAGAACGTACATTATTTAGTTTGGAGGGCTTATTAACTCATTTTTGACAAAAATGTTAGTTAACAACTTCTTGACATAGGGTCTTCAATTATCAAAAATATATATTATTCGTGCTGCAGCGTTTAGAATTGATTGTAGTCTATCGAGCTGAAACATTGGTAGGCTAGCGTAGATACCATTGCAGTAGTCCACACGTGATACAACAAATGCATTAATGAGTAAACGGGCTGCCTCAGAGTGAAGATGTCTGCGAATACTTTTAATCTGTCTCAGTTGATAAAAACATGCACTGACAGTTTTGCTGATGAATGACCGATCTATGGATGAGAACTTTGAAAGATTTTCTCGAAAACTTAAGACATTTCTAAATTATATATAGTTATCCAGAAACAACAGAAAAATATTGCAATTTTTTGCATGTGGCTCATTGTAGAGATGTTTTTTTTAATTAAACAATAACAAAAAAAGTTTTTTTACAAAGATATTACGCGTTTTACAGATTGCATTATATCTTCAAAATTTCTAAATCTACGAGAAACAGTACTTATTTTTTCTATGTTTTTATTGTTTTCTTGTTTATTTTACATTTGTTTAACATAGTTAACTACTAGGTAAAACCTATTCTGTAGCAGTTATTCTCACTTAAAAGTTAGGAAATAGTAACACAGAATAGTAATAAATAATAGTAAAGAAACAGAATAATAAAAATAAATATAAAAGTAGGATAACAATTTAGTAATAGATACAAACACAAGAATACACGAATCTAAAAGAAAAGAAAATATAAATATAAACCGAAGATAAAAAATGAAATAGATAAAGCAGGATGTAGGTTCTATGTTCTATGAATTTGACAAAAGATTCAGTAAAAAATATTGTCTAAGGCATAGAAAACATTCAACCCCCCTTAGATGTTTTCTACAAAATTATTTTCGTGTAGCAACAGTAGAATTAAAAAGTTGCATAACATCCATACCACATGGATGTTTTTAACCAATATTTTTGTTTGCCAAGGATTTGTAAATTTGAAGATGCAGAAAATAGTTAAACAACTTTTTTAGTTTAAAGAGTTAATTTAACGGCTGTGATAAGAAATATATTATATTTACCATAAACTTTATCACTTAGAGCTTGGACGTTTTCAGCACATAAAGATATTGTATTGAGCTGTCCAAATCCTAATTTCATATATATTTCTTTGAATACACTGTATTTAATTTTCATCCTGTTTACCTTTCATGAAACTATCACATGTATTCCACTGTCTGTTACGACATGTAATCATACTTTATGTATCATCTACTCTCATTTGTTTTATATATCATTTTATACCGTGCACAATTTTATTTTTTTGGTTTTGATTTATTTTTGCCTTGTGTACCTACTCTCTTCTGTTTTACTGCATTACAGGAGCAAGAACAACAGAGAACACAGTACCACGACTCTTCAATAAAATACCGGAACATGTCAAGATTATCACCCAATCTACAAGAAGAGGAAGCGAAATAAGGAAATTCCTATTAAATGACTTGACTCTGGAAATCTAGACAAGTCACATGCCTCATACTGTTGGCCTCAATGCCTTTTCATTTCTACTTTGAGCTGTTCCATGATTTTTTATGCATCTTGATCCCAGTGATCCATATTGATGTTCATGTTTTTTTTTTATTATTATATATTATTTGATTTGATTAGTTATTTACAACTTTTAAACTTGTCTGTGAGACGTACTGTAACAGACCTAATATTTCTTTATAGGATCGTAAATAGTTTGATTGATTGCCCCCAGATTATTAGTCTGATCGACTTATATGCTCCATCGAGGTCATCAAGACACAGTGCATTGTTCTATTATAGTGGAAATGTCAGAACTAATGCATTAGCAAACTCTGTAATTCCCAGATTACACTCAGTAGTGAATGAGCATGCAGAGGCGGCTGACATTTTTGCTGATAGTATAACTGTTTTAGGACAAAGCTGATACAATTGTTTACATCCCAACAAAATGGAAATGGACAATAAATCTTTCTATTTTACCTTTAACTATTATTATTTCTACCTTTAACTTTATTATTATTTTATCTTATGTTTTTATGTTTTTCTTATGTTTTTCTGTATTATTATTATTATTATTACTAATTTTTAACTATTATTATTGTAACTTTTAACTGTATTTTAATTTTAACTGTCTTATGTTATTTAAAAAAAAAATATTCTGTATATTGTAAAAGCCCATAAATAAATAAATAAATACCTAGTCTCACTACTAAGTTTACTTTAAGTCTTGTTATCTTCATATAATATCATTATTTTCTATATATATTTTATCCTTTATAAACTGTAACTATTACTAAATATGTATGCTATGTACTTATGCAAGAACATGAAAAAAAAAACGTGCCGACAAGCTGTATAAGGCTTGGCACGATCTGTAGTAATAAAAAATGTATAAATTTAAATAAATAAATAAAAAATAAAAACATGTATATTGTATATCATTGCATTTCATGTATTTATTGTTTATATTTTGTAATTCACTTTTGTTGTATTTTATAAATCAGGCCATGATAAGTAAATAAATTAATATATAGACTGCGTAAATAATTAACGATAGACAGATGCACCTTTTAAAATCGATCGACATACATCGATGCGCAGAACACCCAAACAGAAGAAGCCGATAAATGTATTACACGCCTCGCAACGACTTCCTGGTCCCGTACCGATTCGCTCGTACGATTTTTATTATTTTTTACCCAATTCCTCGTATTACGTACGAACGTGTCTACATACATTTACAACACGCGTTACTGATCAAGCGTGAAATTGGTTACATCACAAAACACCTTGCCAATCTATTATTAAATTGCTCTGTTCGGATTTAATGTACTCGCGTTAATTGCTTCGGTTAGATTGCATTCTGTTAGTCCACTTGGTAAAAAATGTATAAAACTAAAACGAAAATTCTGTTGCGTAAAGTAGCCACTACGCTATCTAGCAAAATATCAATTTTTAATTAAAATCAATTCAGAATATTTTGAGTATGTCCAAATATATCAGAACTGAACTGGATTTTTTGTTACAGGGACATACTCAAAATATTCTGAATGAAAATACTGGTAAAAAAGGAGTTTAATAAAAATTGAAATAATATTTCTGTCGTATCCTAGTGTAATGATAGTAATTCGGATGAATTCCATTAGACAGATAATGTATATTGCTAATAAACTCCAAATCAAATACAGATGTCTTATTAGCGACATCTGAGGTCATTCAAAGGGAATGAAAAAGCTTTGGGGCCGGCCGCATTGAGGATCCATACAACTCACACGTGAAACGTGGCGTACAATTTAAATATATATATACAACTTCCAAAAATTAGAAGACATGGTATTCTATCATGGGTGATCACTAAAGCCAACCATACGATAGGTCGTAAGTCCTATGTACACCGAAAAGACTTCTGTACCTACTTTCCCATAAAAAGATACAGTTTCGTCTCTGTGAGACATCTATAATATACATTGAAAATCAATTCAATTTATTCAATGAATAATGCATACATTGTTGGTCTTGTGGTTAGGACACTGGCCTCGTGATCCAAAGGTTGCGGGTTCGAACCTCACTCCAGACTAGCAAGTTAGTCCTATTTTCATAGCACAAGCGTTTAGCTTAGTTTGAAAATAGTAAGAATATTGATGTGACACGTATTCCGTGTTCACATCTCTATTTTTAAAAAAAAAAAATTAAAAAAATATGACAAACTTAAGATTAATGCGAAATATTATTATATTTATTTAATTCTCATATATACTATAAAAATATATAATATTGTCACTGTTTGATATATTGTCACTGGAACATGGAAACGCAGCTTATGCGAGTTTTTGATAGCGATAAAGAACGACGAATGAGCGAATGCTCTGGAAATCAGACAAGTGGAAGATTCTCTAGTGAGGAGTGTGAAATTGATCCGAATTACATAACACTGCTCGAGTTAAAGTCACGTCCAGTAACTCTTGAAATTACTAAGAATATTAATTAATTCCACGAGAAGATATTATAAATCATAGATATTTTGGAGGACATCAATGCTACCTGAATCTCGCTCAATATTAAAAATACCAGTACTGAATAATACATAGGTAATGCGTATTTAACATGGTTTATGATCAAATTTTCCATACGGCCGTATTCTGGAATAAGCAATATTGCTATTTATGTATCTTGACATTTATTGAATAACATTGATGAAAATAGACTGAATGCGGTTGAAATGCGGTCACTAAGACGCTTGTGTGGAAAATCTTTGGTCGATAGAGTGAGGAATGAACAAATTAGAAGTGAATGCAATGCTGGTAGTATGGTATGTAGTGTGGTAGATAGAATAAAGAAAGGAGTGCTGAGATGGTTTGGTCATGTGGAACGTATGAACGAGGAAAGGATGGTTAAGAAAATATATGAGGCGAATGTTGAAGGCAACAGGAATAGAGGGCGTCCGCGAAAGACCTGGCACGCTCAGGTACTAAAAGTATTTGAGGATGGCCCTGTTAAAAGCCGCAACAATCGTAGAACGTGTATGAGAAGATGTATGAATGTGGCCGAAGCAAAAGTGGTGTGCCAGGATAGAAGACTGTGGCGTTCAATCCTCTCTGCCTACCCCTGCAGGGAAACGGCGTGATGGTTAGTTAGTTAGTTAGTTAGTTTGTAATCCTGCCAATTTTGGAGTTTTAAGTTTGACAGGTTTGAAATTAATGAATTCAATCAATCAGAAAGCTCATTATTCACAATTCATAATATTCTTCTATAAATTGTGAATAACTTAACGTTTGTTTACTTTTAGGTCTGAATTAAGAGTCAATACTTAGATGACTCAAAGGTTAAGGTACGCCTCAAGCGTAATTTTAAGTACAAAATAACACTTTTAAGGCGTACGTTAACCAATCAATACACTATAGATGTCTCACAGAGACGAAATTATATTTTTATGGGAAAGTAGGTATGGGAATTTTTGGAGTACGGCTGGCTTAAGTGATCACTTATGATCACAATGTAGCTTTCACCATTTCCACCCATGATAGAATACCATGTCTATTCAATTTTTGAAAGTTGTATATATTTAAATTATACGACGTGTTCCGTATATGCGTTGCAACAATCTTTAGCGCGGCCGGCATCCAAAGCTTTTCCATTCCCCTCAAATGATCACAGATGTCGCTAATGAGGTATCTATCTGAGATATCTATTTTGTTGTACCTTTATGGTACCTAAACATTTAAATGATCTAAGTATTGACTCTAAATTTGGGCCTTGAAGCTTTTTGATATTTATCTGAGATTACTGAAGAGGGCAAGTTTTTGAAGGTGGGCCTCGAGCAAGATATATCGTCGCTGTATATATAATTAATCCTATTTGACGTTTTAGTACATTCTGAGATAAATGAATAAAACTGTTTTAAAAAATAATTGCACAGACTAGATTTATAAAAAAATATTTTAAAGAATTACTAGGCAGACTTTCCAGATAAAGGCATACCATTATTTATATAAAAAATTGACAAATTGATTCGTTCATCTCAGAATGTACTAAACGGCACATGGGATTTATTATATACAGGATGTACCAGAGCAAGCAGCAGAAACTTGGCAGGTAGATTCCTGACTATGTTATGAGCCTAAAATATTCAAACAACCATGGCCTAATATCAATAGTTATGGAGATATGTAATATCAAAGTTTGCATTTTTTTTTCAATATTTTTTACTTACTTTCCGCAAAGAGGTGAACTATCATTACAGTAACTTATGTCGATTATGAAAAATTCATTTGTTTTAATATACAAGTCGAATAAAATTATAAAAGCCTTTCAAAAATTGAAAAAAGTTATTTTTTTACAAGGTTTTTATAATTTTATTTAAGTTGTATTAAAGCGGACCAATTTTTCATAATCGATATAAGTTACCGTAATGACAGTTCAAATTTTTGAAAAAAATAAGTCAGAAATATTGAAAAAAAAATGCAAACTTTGATATTGCATATCTCCATAACTATTGATATTAGGCCGTGGTTGCTTCAACATTTTAGACTCGTAACATAGTCAGGAATCTACCGGCCAAGTTTCTGCTGCTGGCTCTGGTACACCCTGCATAAAGCGACGGTATGGTATTAATTATTTATTTTATTTATTTTATTTTTGGGGAAAATTAACAGCAAAACAACAATCTTAACAAATATGAAATAATGGTTAAGAATGTTCTTAGGTTTTCACGGCCACTCAGAATCTTCAAGTTTGTGTTTACTGGGGTATTATGCCGTGTTGTTACGACCTTTCGGGCCCGAAAG
>JADDOH010014860.1:0-11819 GCA_016648135.1 Agrypnia vestita | reverse complement strand
AAAAACATGTCGTTCACAAACACTCGTCGCATCACTCCTGGAGGCCGCGGGGGGGGCGAGCGCTCGCGCCCACGCGTTCGCCGCTGGCTCCGCGGTCCCGCGGTCGGCTGGGGGCCATCTGGCCGCCGCGGTTCCCTCGTTCGTCGGCACACGGAGCGCGCGTGTTCCCCCAGCCGACGCCGCTGCATCCGCGTATCGGGAAAGTGTCTTGTCGCGCCATCCGATGTTACCTGCCTCGTGGAGGACGGAGACGCACATCAAGGCAAGCTGCGGTCATCCGGGCGTCGCCGCGTCTTCTTCCTTCTCTGCGAAAAAAATGTCGCGGCCACACAAACGATGTGGGCCGTCTGGGCGGAGAATTCGCCCCGCGTAAGAAAAGGCCGACCCGCACTGAAGTCTGGGTGGGAGGATGCGTCCGGTAAATTGTGTCGAAAAAAACCAACCAAGACCGGGCCGCATCCCCGCGTCCGGAGGCATCATGCGCTCCCGCCTGGAGCTACGCTCCGTACGCCCCTTTACTACCGCGGCAGCACCCCTTCACCGTACTCACGACAAACGCCGCGCGGAGGGAGGGGGGGGGGGGGGGGGGGGGGGGTCGGATACGGGTCTGAATATATTACCGCGGACAAAAATATTTTTCGGCGCGAAAACCATTATAACCGCGTCTAGTGTTCTGTAAATTACTGCTTGCGTTTAATCACGAAGGGGGCTGGCTAATACTAACCTACGAAATAGTAGTATTTTACTAACAAATCTTAGTCTAAAATAGACATTATCATTATTCTAATTACGTCTCAATTCTAAGGGCAAAACAGGGGGGGGGGTAAATGCGTTTTTTTTTTCTGCATCCTGTTGGGTTTTGCCGGCCCCAAAAAAAAAAAGGGGGGTCAACTTCTGGAACGGAATTATCCGTAGAAGTAAAGAGCGATTGGAGCGGCAATGGATCACAAATGTAACCCGTGCGGTTATATCACCACAGGCACACCTCACCCGCCTCCCGCCTGTTTTGACGCGTCCGTATCGCGTGATTCTTGGAATTAAAATCTATTTACCATCGATAATCAACATAAACGATTGGTAACGAAAAATTCAAAAACAAAACTCGCGTTCGAGCGGGAAAAAATTGCTTTAAATACGCGCGTCCCCGAGTTAATGTGTACCTTACTATACAGTTCGTCCTACTAATCGTGTACGCAATTCTCTTCCGTCCTCATAGGGAAGAGAATTCGTCTCCTGTATACGTCTGTATACCCCGTTGATTCCATGTTGGTCCCGTCGCCAACACATGGACATCGTCTTCGCTTGGACCCCTGCGTGGGTAAGCATCTCTTTCATCTTCGCTTCGTTTCGCTTCGCTTCGCTCGTTTGCAACCTCGTTGTGTCAGTTCCGTGTCAACGCCATTATGACACCGGAACAAATTCCTTCCCGACGACTGTATAGTTCAGTACACAAAACACTACCGAAAAAATCTATATTCCCGTCTCGATAACCCCCTCGTACGAAATAGCAATTACCCAAAAAAATTTAAATCGCGCCCGCGATCACAATACAAATTAACTAAATATCCGGCGAAATAATACCGACATCGGGCCGCATCACAAACACAATAGACGCCGCGTTGGCGGTCTATTCGCCGTTCTCACTTACGATTGCAAAACCCGAAGTCGCGAAATAACCCACTATGAAATTGAAATGTTCGAAAACAAAAAAAAAAAAACACGATCTTAATTTTTACCGTTAGGCGCCACGAATTTATTATTTTTTTACTGTACGACCGCATTCTCATAATTTAGTCGATACACGAATAAAAAAAAATCGAAAATAAATTCACCGAGCTTCCGATTCATTTAAAAAAGAAAAACCGCGCATCGCTCCGTTTCCCTTGGCAACTCGCGCATTTTTTTTCGATCTCAGGGCAGATCCGTTGGAAATCCATTTTCCCAATCCTTTTCTACTTTCGTAGAAAAGAAGCCCCACGTTGGGCGCCAATTGATATGAACGCGCATCAATCAATCAGGATTGATAGCCGCGAGACGCTTCGCGTCCTTTCTATATCAAGATTAAAATGCACTTGCCAAGGGAGGGGGAGCGGGAAATTTAAAAACACCAACCACCAATATTATTTTTTTTTTTTTTTTTTTTTTTTTTTTTTTTTTTTTTTTTTTAAATTAGGATGCGAACACGGAATACGTGTCACATCAATATTCTTACTATTTTCAAACTAAGCTAAACGCTTGTACTATGAAAATAGGACTAACTTGCTAGTCTGGAGTGAGGTTCGAACCCGCGACCTTTGGATCACGAGGCGAGTGTCCTAACCACAAGACCAACAAGCTTGACAAATATTTAAACAATTTATTTAATTAAAACACATTCCTTATTTTAAGACTTATCAACTAGAGAAATTACCACTAAACATAAACTAACCCTAGCCTAAACGCAAGCAGTCCTGATTTACATAGTTTATCGTGTCTTTGTCACTTATCGCCACAAATAAAAAAAACATGTCGTTCACAAACACTCGTCGCATCACTCCTGGAGGGCGCGGGGGGGGCGAGCGTTCGCGCCCACGCGTTCGCCGCTGGCTCCGCGGTTCCGCGGTCGGCTGGGGGCCATCTGGCCGCCGCGGTTCTCGTTCCAGGCCACGCGCGCTGTCCCGCCGCGCCGCTGCATCCGCGTTATCGGGAGTGTCTGGTCTCCCTCCTGGAACTCCTCGTGGAGGACCGGCCGCCATCGAGGCAAGGCGGCCATCCTCGTCGCCGCGTCTTCTTCTCTGCGGAAAATGTCGCGGCCACACAAAACAAGTGGCGTCTTGGGCGGGAGATTCGCCCCCGTAAGAAAAGGCCGACCCGCACTCGGCCGGGTATTGTGTCGAACAACCACCGGCCGCAGTCCGCGCCGAGGCACATCGCTCCCCCTGGAGCCGCTCCCCGCGCACCCCTTCACCGTACTCACAACCCGCGCGGGGGTCGGATACGTCTGAATATATTTCGCGCGGAAATATTTTCGGCGCGAAAACCATTATACCCGTCAATGTTCGTAAATTACTGCTTGCGTTATCACACCTAATACTAGCTACGAAATAGTATTTACTAACAAATCTTATTCTAAAATAACATTATCTTATTCTAAAATATAATCTTATTCTAGGGCAAAACAGGAATGCGTTTTTTTCTCGCTTCTGTTTGGCCGGCCCAAAAAAAAGGTCAACTTAAGGACGGAATTCCTAGAATAAAGCGATTCGGAGCGGCACAAATTAACGCGGTTATATCACCCTCAAAAGTCTCACAGCGCGTGGCGCGAATGTCATTTTACGTGTCATTTTCTCCGTATTTATGCATAAAAATTATTATTTTTCAGAATTCCGATGGAAGACTCAACATCACAAACCGGCAATTTGATAATGCGATTCGAGTTAACAATATGAATGAAGAAATGCCAGACGTAGAGTGTCAAACATAACAGAAGAGGAATGTGAAAGAAGGAATGCTGACCAGCGGGAACGTAAAAATGCTAGGCAAAGAGTGTATGCTGAAGGAAGAAATGCGAAATCTTATTTTAAATGTGCAGTACAACTGTGCTGATGCATTTGCATCTTTCGGAGTGCAAATAAGTGACATACCAGGTGTAGGCCCGTATTGTTTAAAAATTTCAGGTGAAGTATATCATAGAACGTCTAGAAGTTTGCAGAGTGATGGACAGGTGCCGGCATATGCGCAACTATATGTTTACGATGCGGATGAAGCAGTCAGGGTACGTATGAGCCATCCGTCTAATCTTAGATGTCAACAAAATATAATGGAAACTATTGATAATGTCATCCGTCGTGTAAGTCCATATGCTCTCCAATACAAAAGGTTGAAAGAAGCGGTTGTGGAAGAAGAATCTATAGTTGCAGAGCACGGGGGCCAGATGCGAAATATTCAACTACTCTTTACGCGTTCTTCGTTAGATGATCAAAGAAGGTATAATGCTCCATCTAATAATAATGAAGTCACCATTGTGTATGTAGCAGATTACGAAGGTAGGTTACCGCCAAATGTAGATTTTGCTGTTCACCCTAAGAATGTAGGAGGTCTCCAGCGTATTAATATGTTATCAAAACATTTAGATCCGATGGTTTTTCCATTTTTATTTCCATCAGGTGAATTTGGTTGGACTCTACAGCCTTAAATAATACAACATTAACTGCATGGTTTAAACTTAACCAACAAGATAATGAGGCGTGTAATATTAAGTATCAAGATTTAACTAATTTCTAAGAGGAAGATCTAAGAAAGTTTTATCTGTTGATTCGACAGGAATATCAGCAATTTTATTACCAGGTGGACGTACATGTCACATGGCTTTTAATTTACTTCTTGATTTATAGAATAACACAACATGCAGAGTGACATCCAAGAACCGTGCAATTATAAGTGCAGCTGATGTTATCATCTGGGATGAAGCACCGATGGCGCCAGTTATAGCTTTAGATATAATTGAACGTACTCTGCGCGATATAATGGGTAATAATGATATTTTTGGCAATAAAGTAATCATTTTGGGCGGCGACTAGACAAATTCTACCAGTTTCTCGAAGGGCTTCTCGCGGTCAGTTAGTAGTGACATCTATTAAAAACAGCCAACATTGGAAAAATTTTACTATTTTCAATTTGAAAACTAATGTCCCCGCTTTAGAAGGTGAAAATTCATTTACACAGTGGATTTTAGATTTAGGCGATGGAAAGCTGCCTCCTGTGGAAGGAAAGTATGCGTCATCAGTGCTTATTCCAAATGAAAGTGTAAGTCAAAATGTTGTTCAAAGCATATATAATGAAGTACATTCTATAACGGATGTTCCCCTAATGAGTAAACGAGCGATACTGTGTCCAAAGAATGAACATGCTCGATTGATTAACGAAGATGTACTCGGGCGTTTAGAAGGTCCAATCTTTACATTTTATTATGTGGATAGTATTAAAGATGATGGTCGTGAAATGGACTACAAAATGATATATTTTTAAAATACATTCATTTATCAATAATCATTAAACTAAAATGCTATGTAATTTATTTATAAATAAGACGCTGTAATTTTAGCGATAAAAATAAATACAAAGAAGAATTCAATAGCTGTTTCATTTTTTGTATGTCACTGACAGCTACCATAGACAGTAAAACCTGATTTTTTCACTGAAATTTTGTCTGTCACTGACAGCTACCATAGACACTAAAACCTGATTTTCTTCTCCTCAATGTTGATGAATTCATTATTTTTAAACCAGCCAAACTTAAAAACTCTTACTAAAAAAAAAACTATACAGTAACTGTCAATAAACAAAAAAAGAAATAACGCTTACTTCAGAATACGGCCAATTATCAAATTCTATTAACTTTGTAACAGTAAGGAAATCAATTGTGTTTGTTGCAGAGCAAACACAATTGGCCGCGGGACGACCGTCATTGGCCGCGAAGCGGCCACAATAGCAAAAATGGAAATTTCCCAGATACAATTGGCCGCGAAGCGGCTGACGTAGGCATAGGTAAACAATTGTGTTTGCTGCACAGCAAACACAATTGGCCGCGCAGCGGCCATGGCTGGCCGCGGGGCGGCCGTCATTGGCCACGAAGCGGCCACAATAGCCGCCCGCAGGGCCTAGCAGTAAGCAATCGGCGAAGCCGATTGCTTTCCTGCTAGTATTTCAATTAATTTCTTAAAATTGCTCTACGCTCTTTTTAAGTAAAATGTAAAGGAAACATTTTTTAATAATATAAGCAATAAATAAAATATGGACATAAACGACCCCTCGTATGTAAAATATGTCCCGTCTTATGTGTGTTCTAGTATTTTGTGTTCATATTTAATAAGCATTATTTTTTTCATATAATTAATTTTATAATCTTACATGGAACACAGTATACAAAAAAAATCTGCTACTATAGATGGTTCAAATACAAAATGACAAAAACCTTAGAGCAAGTTAAATGATCTTTTTGTTAGTGAAAATACAAATAAACAAAACAAAACATCTTAACATAAAATAAAATTCAATGTTTGACGGGACCGAAATGAAATACAGATATTCATTTACGAGGTGGGATGAAACTAACCAGTAAAACTTTTTATGTGCAGGGCTGGTAGGCTACACACGCCACACTGTCGCGATGGTGAGGCTTGAATAAAACCCCTCGTTTTATAAGTATCTCTTATTTTAAATAATTAATACAACCAAGAATACATTAGAACACGCTTGGTCGGTATTTGCTTGAATAATACCTAGATAAATCATTCGATTCTATCACTTACAGATACAGTTGATGTTGCGTTTAGAGTTCGGATTTTGGCAAAAAAGAAAACTATTCGCTCGGCCGCTAACCTAACCTAACCGTTAACCGCTAAAACATCGGAAAAAATTTAATTAATTTTACCAATTTATATTTGAATATATAAGACTTTTTCAACGGAGAATATTTGATGATTTAGAATAAGTTTGTGAGTACTAAAACATTTTTCTATCTCAACTTCAAATATTATAGAGGAATCGAGTAGTTTTTTTAGTACAATACTCAACTACCTGTCGTCGACCATAAATTCTCTATATGCCACAATTTCGTCTGAATTGCTCGAAATAACGATTATTCTCTTACAACGAGGACAAAGTGCATGAGAGCGATAAAAAGTGAAGGATGTTTAAGGTTGTAAATCATTAATAAATAGGGTGGCCCTCTTTGGCTACACAACAAAAAATCTAATGGCTATGTTAATAGACTGGGGAAAAAAGTCCATAAATGTTTTGGGTTTTGGTTTTGGGTTATGGCGGATCGATGCCTTTTATATATGGTACTGAAGATGCATGTTATAGTGTGGACAGCAATATGCATAAATGTATCAAGAACTCAATATCAAGGAGCGACTCATTAATTTTTGGACATCTTGTCAGCAGAGAGGATAGCCTGAAAAAGCTTGTTGTAGTGGGCCAAAAGAGGAAGAGGAAGATCGGCACTAAGATGAAGGATACCGGAAAAAAATAGAGGAGAAAGGAGAACAAACATAAAACATTTGGTGTGCATTTTCATGTATTTAAATTTAATTATTAAGGGATTTTTAATTATATATATAAAAAAAATTTCATGACATGCATAAGCATATATAGGTCAACCGCCGAGAAGAAGAAGAAGAAGAAGAAAAAGAAAACGCATAAAAAAATATATTTCTCGCACTACCATTGGCTCAATATAAAAGAAGACAAAAATAATAACAGAATAAGATGATCATACCAAAGCTCTCAGCGGTTATATGTACATTATGGTGTATTTCTTACGTGATTATATCACACATAATATAATTACGTAGCAGAAATTCCACAACGAAATATTATTTAACATACTAATTTTCATAAAGAAAATCTACACAAATTTTTATTTTATAAAAAATACATACATTAAAAATTTCACATTTCTTTTAAACCTAACCGACCTTTTTGTTTGTTTTTCGTGTATTTTTACCAATTTTAATTGTTTGTAATTTTTCTTTGCGTATTTTTTTCTTCCGTGTTTTGTTTTTATTTTGCATAACATTATCTTGTGTAATTGCTTCCTGTGTAATTTCTTCTTGAAACCCTGATAAATTACACGTGCGAATGCAAACCGGAAATAACCAAGTAGTTAAATTATTTTCAATACGAAATTTGCTAACGTTTGCGGAAGAAGTCTTAACAAGGTCAGACAACACCTTTCGATAGAAAAAGGGAAAATAATGTTTCTTAAAGCAGAAGACGGCACGGTTATCAAGAAATGGCGGCCCCCATAGGCCAAAGAGCGTAAATCAAACCAAGGACTCAAATCGAACCAAGGAATCGACTCGGAATCAACTCGAGGAATCAACTCGAATCGAACCAAGGAACCCCCTCATGCGGGGATTGGATTCGATTCCCGGTGAGATCACAACACACCTGTGTGATCAACTCAAGTCTAGAGTGTTTTTGTGACGTGTTTCGGTACAGTAATTGTCCCTGTTGTTGCTTAACAAAAAAAAATACTGGCCACTATACCTACTGCTGAGATACTAAAAAGACACGAAAAAAATGAAATCACTTAATGAACATGGAATTTGGCAACGTACTTTGAATGATGATATTGAAATTACAGAAAAATCTTAATCACCAATTTCCTGTAATTTTGCCCGGTGAAGGTGTAATCAAAGAGGTAATAAAAGTCATGAAAAGTGGAAAAGTCCTTAAAATAAAATAGTCCATTCATAGACATTCTGAATGACTTGGAAACACGGATTCTTAATAAAAAGAGACCTTGGATCTATAAAATTTAACGCAAAGAAATAAGGAAGTATGTATGTTGGATATCACAAAAAGAATCAGGAAAAGAAACATATGGATAGGGAAATGACTTATTTCTACAACGGAAAGTGCCAAAAAACCACATTGCGTATTATTTCGAGCTGTTGCTAGCATAATTATGATCGCCAACATATAACGTCAAATAACCGGATATGAACTAGAAGAGGAAGAAGAAAAAATATTGTTAAGCAGTCTTGTAACTTAGCCAGCTGTACATAAATATTTAACTATGTAGAAATATTTAACAGAGAATTAGTAATAATGTGGCATGTACTATTAGAATGTTTAATTTTGAAAACCCTTCATATATAACGGGCAATAAGCTAATGTACCGTATAAGAGCATTGCTTCCCTACTTGAATAATTTATAAGTCATCAGTAAATTAATTACTTACAGACTACCCTCGATTTTGTCATTGAAATATCTATTCGAAACACTCCTGTAGCATTTCTATAGATTCGATTTTCAAATGTATTCATCGCACTACCTACACACCCACCCTCTACCGTACGGCCTGAGAACTTGATACTACACGAGGGTTAAGGGTTGAAGCATTTGATTTCAGTAACAAGAACCTACCCGAAGAACAATCGTTACCCTTGGTTCGCTTTCCAAGAATGAAATAATTGAAAACTTAAACAAGGACTGTGATATTTATGTCGAAGGAGTTGATTAAAATGGCGTAAAGTAATAATTTTCACGAAGTTTAATATAAATTTAACTAAAATGTATTATTACTTTGACTACTGAAGCGAAGGTTTGGAATTGCTGTTTAATATCGTTTAAATATACAATAGTGAACACGGTACAAAACGGATAGATACAAAGTATTTTATGATAATGATTTAATAAGCCATAGGCTATAAAATAAGATTTTGTGCCTTCACGTTTTGAACGTAAAGCTATATACTTAATATAGTCGGAATTTTTATATAAAAGTAAAATCATATATTATATTGTTTACATACCTTATTATATACAGTCTTTTACCGGCTTAGTAACCAAGTTACCAGTTGTAGTTGTATAGTTGTGCAAATGGGGTATTACCGCTGACCAGGTACAGGGCACACTCGTGTGAGGGAGATGGTTGATCAAAGGATGTAAGAGAATATTAAGACTATTTGTACATACATTTCTATCACTGTTTAATCACGCCAATAACATTATTCTAAACGTACAACTTAATTACGGTTACAATAAAAATTCTAACGAGAGCGACAAGAGCGTTGTTGTCGAAGTCTCGTCCTTGGAAGCCGATTGATCTTTCCGCTCCTTCAGTGTTTCTAGAATATGGCGTCCGGCATACGACGAGCAACTTGATGAATATAAGGAAAAATAAATTGTATACCTACTGTTTTTACTAATTGCATACAGTGTATTTCGTCGTTACTGGCTTTGATGAATGCAATTAATGTTGAATATATGATTGAAATTTAATTACTTCTAAATATAATTCAACTAGCAAGATTATTTTTTAATATTAATTGTGTGACATTTAAAAATTTTTTTTTTTAGAAATCTCTCTCCATCTGTCAACTTTGTTACCTCTAAATATTATGGTAATGTGTTCATAAACTATTTTTTAGTAAAATAAACATTTCTGAATCAATTTACACATTGGAAAATTTTATCTCAGAAATATCACCCATTAGCGCATGGAAGTTGTTTTGTCTTCTCATAAAGTAGTGCCGATTACATTTTCAATTATAATTTGTCTTTATTATTATTTATGGTATCGCAACTACATTTTTTTAATTTAAAATTTAAGTGGATCTAGCCATAATTTTTTCCGTGTTTATTCTGACGAGAATTAGTCGATTATTAATATTTTTTCCCTCAAAAATACCTATTTTCCTGAAATGAGTGGTATTTTCTAGGAAATATCCATTAATTTTTTTTTTGTTATGGAATAATTTATCAAAGTAAATGTTATTTTATATTTACGCTCTGGAAACAAATTCAAACAAAATGCGGCTACGTGGTACACTTTTCAGTACTATTTTTTTAGTTTCAGTCGAGGGCCTTCCAAAGAATAGGTCCTTGAATCGAACTGAATTTTTTCCGACATCAAAGACACAAACGAAGCTTTCAAAGTTTATTTATCATTTATTCAAACGTACTCGATACGCAAAATATAGATGTACATATAGATGTAAATAATTAAACATATCTATGTATGTCTATTTGTTCATTGTATATTCCTACATCCTTTGAACGATCTAGGACAAACGTTGCCGGGATTTTTTTTATGACTGAAAAACATAGGTAGGTACTGTTCCCCTTCTCGTAGCTGCCCAATCCACTTAATATACCACGGTATTATATGCGTTGTATATTAACTTAAAAATCATCTTTCCCAAAGTTTCACCCTTGGATTCCGAATATGCCCTGCAAGTGAGAACGATACGAAATGCACTCCGCTGACATGTTTGACAACACAAACAAGCACTGGCCGCCCGCGTTCTTTCGCCATGTTTTGCTCGACCACTCTATCTGCGATAGCGCGCTTACCTGAGTGATCATGTAACCTGTAGTCTCACGACAATAAACCTAGTGAATATACCCGGTGAGTATTGCTTATCCCTGTACCTTACTTACTTTGTTTACACACTTTGTATTCACATAGCGGCACATACGTAGAACACCGGAAAGAGCCGTCTAATACCTGATCCTCTTCAAAATGGTGATCAACACACCACATATCACTCTCTTTACTCTAAAATTAAGGGCTCCGCTAAACTATAGTACTGACCTCACTACAGACTTAGAAAAAATAAATTATTTTTATTACGGTCTAAAACGTACAGTATCAATAATTGCTATTAGACACTGAAACTACACAATAAACATTAATGTGTTTTACTAAAATATACAGTGGTTGCCCCAGCCGCGCAGCGGACTCTTCGGCCGCGCAGTGGACACTCCGGTCACGTAGCGGTAGCCGTCTGTCTGTGCCGCCTATTTAGCCTTTGCGGGGGCATTTCGAAGATTTTGGATACATTTTGTTTTTAAGTTTTTCGGTCTTTTCTCCTGAACGCGCAGTCCGATCTTACGACCTGTATGAGCTGGCTTAAGTTATCACTCTACACAATGCAATGTTCACCAATTCCATCGTAAGAACATCCGCATATTATCAAATTTTTGAAAATTGTACACTATACATTCGTTCCAAATCTGAAAACCTTTCATATATTTGAAGGGACTATGCTTGAGACATTTGTAGTCTCTCTCATAAAATAGTATATATAGATTTCGCAGCTGGTATTAATACTTTTATATATTTAATTATTTTAACAATTTACAAACGAATCTTCAAACTTTGAACTCCATTTTTTGTTATTCTTTGTTTAATAATGAAATAATAACATTTTTAATCTTCGTAGTAACCTCCGAGATTTGCTAATTTGGCATTTTCATCCATATGCCCTAGTAGAGTGCCCACGCGCTAAATGTCAAAGTATTACAAGATTGATGAAATAAG